>JALPQI010006832.1:0-49795 GCA_025490895.1 Thaumatotibia leucotreta
GGAGTGCCTACTTTTAAAAATTAGAGGTTGAATTTACATTGTTTGAAATCTTTCTAAATATTGAGACATTCAAAAGCTCGAAATTCCAACATGGACCCTCATTGGGAAGTGGGAACGCACATAACGAATTGTTGTTAGTGTACAGTCGACGTCAAAGATATCATTACGGTTTAGGTGCCAAAATAGTATTTTATACAACCCTTGTTTAAGAGAGGTCAAAAAAGGTGAGTGGCGTGGGTAACAGGCGAAGCCGAAAATTGTTATTAAAGACGCCACGAGCATTTTTTGACCTCTCTTAAACAAGGGTTGTATAAAATACTATTTTGGCACCTAAACCGTAATGATATCTTTGACGTCGACTGTACACTAACAACAATTCGTTATGTGCGTTCCCACTTCCCAATGAGGGGACCATACCACTTTTTTTCAAATAAAATTTTTAATTTGAGAAATATTCTTAATCAAACATTTTTATTGATCATCAGAGCGGGCGGCAGACGTCAAATTAAAAAAAAAAAGCTTCTGTATGATTTACGATTCATCAGAAATGACATTTAAAATTAAGTTAGCAGCCATGTATTTCATTACGTCTTGTATACACGAGGTGTCTCTTAAAATTCAATAAAACCGGCCTAGAGTAGGGTTCCGTAGTTATTCAAAAACGGCTGCGCGGATCAAAAGTTAGAGGCGGGATAATTTTTTTTTCTTCTGGAGCGATTATCTCCGAAACCATCGACTTTAGAAAAAAACTTTCTTTCAAGACCCTTATTCTATTTAGATTATATATTATACAGTGTGTTACCATGACCCAGGCTTTTACGAAAATGGGTAATAATACTCATTACTGGCAATCGTTTTCAAGTATTAAGAGTTGACAAATATTTAAATTAACTGAACAATTATTTTTATTTCATTCGAACGATCAATGTAACGCGTGTACTGCTTAGTTGTCAAACGTTGCGAGTGGCTGCGATCTGTCATTGTCAAGTGCCAATTAACGATTTATTTTGAAGTACATTGCTTCTCAATTAACTTTTCTTAGAAAGATAATTACTTTTAAAATTAGGATTTTTAAACAAATAATACACATGGTTTGGCTAAGAATCTGCATCTCAATCCTCGGTTCAAATAAAAGCCTGCCTCATGTTAACACACTGTATATTAGATACCTATTCAACGATACCATACACTATAGGATTGATTACAGCAAATAATCAAAAAACATCTCCACTTTACCGGTTGGGGAGTTCAACCAAAAAAAAAAAATTTTTTTTTACTTTTTATTGTACCACCTTGTTGGCATGATTTATGTATATACCTGTACCAAATTGCAGATTTCTAGTACTAACGGCCACTGAGCTATGCTGCGGTCAGACGGACATGGCGAAACTATAAGGGTTCCGTTTTTGCCATTTTGGCTACGGAACCCTAAAAACGCACTGCGTGTATGCCCGAATGCGTTTAGGGGAATAAACAATATAGACTTATCTTGACATCTGTAAGGTAGGGGCTTAAAGGTGTGTTCACGACTCTGTAAATGACAAATAAAAGTATGGGAGTAGAAAAATATATTTACACAACCGTATTGCATTGACATTAAGATCGTATAAATATATTTAAACCGTACGTCACTTAAACCGTAATCATATCTTTGACGTCGACTGTACAATTACAACTTTATCTGATCGTGTTATATGTTAATTTTTCCAAGAATTCATAAATACTCATAATTATTTTTCACAAAATAATTTATTATGACAATAAATAAAAATGATACAATGTTTAACAAATTCTATTAAGACCAGAATAATCATTCGAAATTGTTTCGCAAAGCACACCTGTTACCTACTTTTAAAATTTGTATAATTTAATAAAACGGACATAATATGCATGAGTATACCGAAAACAAGTAGGTATGTGATAATGACAGTAGATCATCTAATGCATTAAGCAGGGGGGGGGGGGTCGGGTGTAAGAGGGCAAGCCTAGTCGAGGCCATTCCTGCGCTGCGGGAACTGCTTCAGCTCCGCCTGTTCGACGCGCTGTGCCACGCCGGCTAGCTGCTCCGACGCTGCCGCGGCAGCCGCGCCGCAAGTCTCTGCTATCTCTTGAATGCCAAGCGAAACCTGCCACAATCACAATGACCATTGTCGTATACTAAATACAGGGTGGAAATTCTTTTTGGGTCAGTGAAGCCAGCATCAGATCCAGAGTAGCTATGCGAAAATGGTCTCAGGTCTTCCTTCGATTTTAAATTAATTAAGATTAACGTTTACAGATTTTGGAAAAAATATACAGGGTGCGAGAAAATGGTAATTTACATTATAACAAACTATATTTTGTTTGTTTGTTTATTGTTTATATTTTTTATATGTATATTTTGATATGTCTTGTCTTGTATGAACCGCTACATAATTATGATGCTTACTATACACGGTGCTACACGAACTAGCTAAAAGCCGAGCTTTGTAATGTATTAATATTTTTAAGGAAGTTTTTTTAAAACTTATTATGAATATGGGTTTCGGTAAATGACCTCATACGACAAATTATATTCGAAGTTTTTTATTTTTCATTGGTTAGCTAACCAACACTTACTTTAATTCCGTGACAATAGATATACAAATCCGGGTATGTTATTAACCAGTGGATGGGCAGCAGTATGCATAGGTAATTTTAGTGCAGCAGACTGCGATCGCCAATGCGCCTGTCAAGCGTGGGGATTACGAGGGTTGCCTTTTATATTTCGGGATTTCAAATTATTAACAAGTTTATACGAATAAAGTTGACTTTATTGTTTTTCAAAATATTCTCCTGTGAGGTCTATGTATTTTTTCATACGGTAGAACCAATTTTGAATACAGTCCGACCACTCCGACTGGACCACCTGAAAAAGTGCCTTTTGAACGCGTCCACCGCTGCTTCGGGTGTCAAAAATCGTTGACCACGCAGTTTATTTTTAATGTTTGGGAACAAAAATAAATAATTGGAAGCCAAATCAGGACTATATGGTGGATGACCCATTAAATCAATATTTTGGGCTTTCAAAAAGGCCGATGTTTGTGCCGACTGATGTGGACTCGCATTTTCGCGGTGCAGTATAATTCGTTTTCGGTGATTGGCTTCCCTGAAATTTTCAATCACCTCTGGCAAGCAAATGGTTATGTACCATTCAGAAATAACTGTTTTACGTTTTTCCAAAGGAACGGTCGCAATACACCCTGTGTTTCCAAAGAAACAGGCAACCAATTGTTTTGCAGTACTTCGTGCACGAACACCTTTTGTTGGATTTTGTTCGCTTTGAAAGACCCACACTGTCGACTGCTGCTTATTTTCGGGTTCATATGAGTAGGTCCACGATTCGTCACCTGTGACAATATCGTAGACATATTTTGAAGTTCCGCCGTTGTATTTTTTAAGCGTCTCTTTGTACCAATTCACACGAGCCTGTTTTTGATCACCGGTCAAATTATGTGGTATCCACCACGAAAAAAATTTTTTAACAGCTAAATGGTCATGCAATTTTATTTGTATGCTGGTCCCACTAATGTCCAAGAACGTCTCAATCTCTCGATATGTCACGTGATGGTCTTGCAATATTAGTTCACGCACAGCATCAATGTTTTTCGGGACAACCACTGATTTTGGACGACCTTCGCGGAACTCGTCCTCAAGCGAACTTCAGCCACGAACAAAGTCTACAAATCAACGATAAACACTCGTCCTTGATGGTGCTTCATCTCCAAAAGTTGAAAAAAATTCTTCTATACACGGTTGCTGACTGAGGCCGCGTCGAAAATCGTAAAAAAAATCGCTCGAAAATGTTCTCGAGTTAATTCCGTGACAGCCCGATGCGATAATTTTTCAATCAACTGTTAAAAACAAAATACGATCAGTGACAAAACTTTTTTTTCTTTATTTTGCCGCCAAAACGTTTGAACTATACTTTTCAAAACTCATTTGACAGATGGCAATCCTAGTTCGTTCAAATCCCGAAATATAAAAGGCAACCTATGTATGGCATATACTCCACAATTTTAGCCTTCTGTCCTGGTCTGCCTAAAACGCGCTCTGACTAATTCGCGTTATGCCTAGATCAACCGAGAAATACCTAGTCGAAATAAGACTTATAGTACACCGAACGAAGGATACTCAAGAGGGAAAAAACTCGTGTATAAGCGAATTTTGGCATAGTTGTTGGGAATGGTGTTTTAAACCACATACTAAAAGTACTGGTGGTTAGGGGTGGAGCTAACGGGGGAGAGGGGTGTAAAGGTCCTTATTTTTATTTTTTCGTAAATAACTCTTAAACCGTGGCTTATAGCAAAAAACGTTCTAGTACATAAGTAATCTACATTCAATTCTCTACAAAAAAGATACACACATGTGTCCTCTGGGATCAATGTGTCATGAGATAAGAAAGCAAAAAGATGGACAATAAAGAAATAAACACATTTGTTGAAGTAGGTATGGCACATACAGGATACTCGCGAGCATTCCAAAAGATTTTAATGCTGAATTCCTGACCATATTTAGAGTCTTTAATGTTATACAAAACTTCCTTGATTCGGATGGCTTTCAGAGATAATCAACCTTTTTTTCGAAATAAGTCTTTCGAAATACTCGTGTATTTTGATTGCGTGCGTAAATTTTCTGTCTTTGTGTGAACTCTGCATAAATATGTATATATAGTTCACGGACATGTTTATACAAACGCACTGTGTGAGTGTGTGTGTGTTTTTGTAGGCTCTGATCGCCGTTGCCTTACCCCAGGGGTGGCGCTTGGGCAGCCGAGGCTGGCTTCGCCTTGCTCGGGACTCGGGAGCAAGCCGAGTCGCGCGTAAATTTAAACCGCCGCGAGCTCCGTTAATATACAGGGTGTTTTTTTTTCGACCGTTCAAATTCTACGTAGTGAATGTGTAGGTCATACTCACCAACTTTTACTATGGGGACAACGTCGAAATCGCGAAAAAAAAATCAGCTGTTTCATACAAATTGGCGGCATTACGCCGGCCGAAATGTATGAAACAGCTGATTTTTTTTCGCGATTTCCACTTTGTCCCCATAGTAAAAGTTGGTCAGTATGACCTACACATTCACTACGTAGAATTTGAACGGTCGAAAAAAAAAACACCCTGTAGGTACATATTGATGTGGATTTCTTTCAGAAAACATGACGAATTATTATAATGAAGACGAAAAAGTATATGTAGATGCTGTTCTGCTAGGGTAGGCAGTGCCTGTTTGCCTATATGGAGTGCACGCCACTGAATATAGTTGATCATGTATTTTAATCAGGCTTATTCGTGTTGTCCGTAACTGACGATTTGTAGTCCGGTGCAAAACTGAGTCAAGTCAAATACCTGAACAAATTTGTTGTTAAGTCAATTTTTGTAGCGGATATAATTCTGCTATAACTTGAAAATGCTTTATGGATAGGTACTAATGTCATAAATCACATTTTAAACAGAATAATAATGTTCTATTTTATTTAACTAATTGCTTTAGGTACCTACCTGCTTAACTAATTGCTTTACGCATTACCCAAAGAGGTACAAAACGGTTACGTCACTGATAATGATAACATAAACTATACAAAGCATATTAAAACACAAATTAAGTCATTTTTTGAAGTCTAGTGACCATAGTTACATTTTATAGCGGGTATTGTACGATCGACGACAGGGATATGCTGAGCTGCTCACCAAATACTGACGGCGACCGTACTCTCACTCGCATATTTCTATTTATTCACGGGTTGTAATAAGCACCAAGTAAAATTATTTCGAACTCCCCATCGGCACACAAACCTCTTGAAGGTTATAGCCAACGATGGGTCTTGTAATTTGATTATGTAATGTGTTTGTATTATTCAATAAAAAAAATATATATATATAAATGTAGACGCGAGACGAGTCGGACTCGCGCGCGAAGGTATCAGCTTAATTCGTCCCATTCGTTTTTCGTTTATTTCTTATGTCCGTCTCATTCTGTGTTCGTCACGCATTCTTTATTCGTCTCGATCGCTATATGTCTCTATCGTCTCAAGTCCAATAATGTAACCTGTCTCTTTCTTAATAAGTCTTTTTCGTTTTTCATCGCGGTCTTCCTATGACTCATTCTTAATTATTCCCTTTCGATTTTGGTCTCATTCACTTATTCGTCTCAGTTTTTTTCATGCATTCGTTATTGGTCACATTCGTGATTAGTCTCATTCATTTTCAGTCTAATTCTAAGTTCGTTACATTCGTTTTACGTCTCGGTCGCTATTTGTAACCATCTTTTTCCGTCAATCTTAATTATTTTTTTAATTATATCTCATTGACCGAGTGGCCGTCATGATTTCATCTAATTTCATAGAAGTTTCACATTTAAAATAACACTTCAGTACATGTCCCCTAAACTTCAATTTGTTTAACAATTCCGATCCGGAGGAGATATGAATAGCAACTAAGACCTACGTAGTATGGGACGATTAGCGAACGTGCCCAAAAAAGAACGGAACGAGTTACCACTAAAGACAAAAAAAGAGTGAGACGAATAACGAAAGTGACTAAAGATAAAGTGCGAATGATGCCAAAAACGAGAGAGACAAACAAAGACATAGTCCTAGGAAGACCGTGACGAAAAACGAAAAAGACTAATTAAGAAAGAGACATGTTACATAATTGGACTTGAGACGGTAGGGACATATGGCGATCGAGACAAATAAAGAATGCGTGACGAACACAGAATGAGACGGATATAAGAAATGAACGAATAACGAATGGGACGAATTACGCTGATACCCGCGCGAAGGGTTCCGTACCATTACCAATTTATCGTTAAAAAATACAGTTAAATCAAGCTATCTGAAAAACTGTAAGAGATAATTTATTCAAACCAAAAATCATTGATAGAGTTTATACATCATTGATAGTATACCACGTAGTAGAGGGGGACACATTTTTCAGATTTTGAAAGCTGATATCTCGAAAACGGTTCGCTTAAATAAAACTGTGATATTATAAACCTTTGTATTATTCAAAGAGCTTTCTATTAATACCCCACACGCTAATATACATCTAAAACAAATTATATCCCTCAGTTACATTGTATGGAGGGCCCCCCCCCAACCCCGAATTTTTTTTTACAATTTAGTATCATACTTCAGTAGCGGTTTATACAACATAATTATACTCTTACCAAAGGAGGGTGGGCAAATTGGCCTATTAACCAATAACAACAAGCGCTATGCCTCTGGATAGCTTAAGTTAAGCTTCGTAACTTTTACTATGGCAGGAACTTCCAAATATGTGTGTGAAGAAACTTAATCGCACTTAAAAACTGGGAGTTACAGAGTATTTAACTATCGAAGTGTTCGTGATTGACAGTTAATGACCGTCATTATTACTCGTTCCTAATAAGTCTTAAATTAGTAGTGTTTAATTTCCGCAAATATGTCGTAGTCTCGTAAGATACTCCATATAATTATGTATATAAAAATACATTTAACCCTCTAATGCATAAGACAGGCAAAAATGCATTTCAAATTTGAACCCTAACAGCAGTCAATAGAGTCCAAAACCAATGAAACCATATTTGGCTTCGTATGCATTAGAGGGTTAAGGATCATTGTATGTTGTCCAAAAATATTCAAAGGTGAATATTACGAAATAAATGCCTCATTGGTAAATGATTGTTTTAGCTATAACATTTTTCTCACAGCTGTTAGACGGTATACTCTTGGGTCGTCTTCTTAGTTTTTCGTCACGTTCCTAAATTTGTCCGATTCTGCTTTCGTCACCCATTCTTTACTCGTCACGATCGTCGATGGTCTTTCTCATCTTCGGTCAAATTTGTTGTTCATCTTTATCTTAATCTGTCTCGTTCTTAATTCGTCATAATTTTCTTTCGGCATGTTCGCTGTTAAATCTATGTTTTTCGTATATTTTCATAGTCTTAAGTCAGTACCAAATTAGAATATGACCAAATACGAAATGACAAAAAACTTTTGAGTCGAAATAAGAAAAAGGTCAATAACGTATTATGGTCAAAGACGACAATGACTGCAGACTAACTTGATGAATGAAGAATGGGTGACGAAAGCAGAATCGGACAAATTTAGGAACGTGACGAAAAACGAATGAGACGACCCAAGAGTATACCTGTTAGACCGTCTCTGCCTAAACAAAAATTGTAGAGTACAAAATAACCTTTCCAAAAATATATAGTTTGTTGTTATTGGCTATTAGGCCAGGGTCCATACATTTTTGCCCATCCTCCTTTCAATACTGTAGCATTTTTAGTTTCCGAGTAAATCGGTTGTGACAGACGGACATGACGAATCTATAAGGGTTCCGTTTTTGTCATTTTGTCTACGGAACCCTGAAAAAGGAAGTTTAACAGTTTTTGGTTCAAAATTATGGCTGCGTGAAAAAATTAAGATTATGTATGTTATCGATAGACATTGGTTTTATGGATACATAACTGACATCGATACATACAGATATCACTTAAAAGTTTATTATTTTTCTGTAATTAATCAGGCAAATCTTCATTTAAAGATGTCGGTGCAAAATTGAATCAGTACTAAATATTATCTAACTTATGAAATCCCTTTTTATATCTGCAATAATATAATGGGTCAGGAAGCTTACAAGCGTTGTTAAAAATTAATAATACTTAATAACTAGCCTATTCTGAAATAACGACAGAAATATGTCAAAGTTACGCACATTGACTCAGTTAAGCATCTAACTGTACCTTAAGTACCTTATGTTAACGATTTTGCTTCGGACATATGTTACAAAATATAAACATATTATTAGCATATTATTAACGTTTGTATCGAGAATGGAGCTTGCTGCGGACTCTTAAATATTAGAATGTATTAATTTTTTGCTAACAGTACCGAGATATAAGGTACCGATGTTTATAGAGAGTATACATACAGAATCTGCTTCAGCTTTCACTTCTGCCGCAGTTTGGTGCATGTTATCAACAGTTGCCTGCATTTCTGGAACCTGCTGTATTGGTTCAGACTCTAATACTGGAACAGCCTGAAAATATATGAAGAATAATGAATATCGGTAAGAAAACAGGGTGAAACATAAGTCGTGAACAGTAACACGGTTTTAACTCTATTAACAAATAAATATGAAATGCCCCACAAGTTTCTTAAAAATGCGCATGTTATCTATTTCTTATATGTATTTTTTGGGATATCAAAACGATATCGATAATAAAGGCAAATTAATTGAATAATTTAAATTACCTCTTCAAATTGAAGTAATAAATTCTGTAATTTCGTGCACAAATAAATGATATTTATTACAATTAACGTTTTAATTAGCTTAAATAGCCGTTTTTATTTCTTGAAATCACCTTAAAAATTAGAAAAAGCAAAAAATATATATACAAAAACATGACTTATTCTAAGCAACTTGGGGCATTCAACTGGTAGTTGTTTATAAACAGGGCCCGTAACTTTCATGCCGATGACATCAATTTGACGTCACGCTCCATTTAGGGTGATCCGAAATAGTTTTATTGTTTATTATTAATCATTAGTCGTCAATCATTTTAATCATGTACAAATTACTTCAAAATTAGTATATTTGCACGTGAAATAAATTACACCTACTTGATACGAGAAGCATAAATAAAACTATTTGATTTGTTTTTATACATACATTTTTTTAAATTATATTGTTAACACATTTCAATAATTACGTAGAAAACAGAATTCCTCTTTAACGTACAGCACGTATCAAGTAGGAATTATTGATTTCGCGAGTAAATATGCTACTTTTGAAGATATTTGTACATGATTAAAATGATTGACGACTAATGATTAATAATGAACAATAAAACTATTTCGGATCACCCTAAATGGAGCGTGACGTCAAATTGATGTCATCGGCATGAAAGTTACGGGCCCTGTTTATAAATTTAGAAAAAAGTTACTGTTCACAACTTGTTCACTCTGTAGATACTGTAATAGTAGATTATACACCAAGGGAATAAAGCACTGTATGCCACGGGCTCGACATTGAATCCTGAACGCAACGAAGGACTCACAGTTTTATTCCCGAGCGCAGCGAGAATTAAAACTGAGTCCTGAGTCCTGAGTGCAGTGAGGGATTTAAGCGCCCATGACAAAAACAGTTTTATTCCTGAGGTATATACTCTACTTTTCTCACCTTATGCGAGACAATAAAAAACGGGCTTAGTAATACTTAGTAGATAATATTTAACATTTCCTCCACTTCGCGCGATCCTGGGCATCATCTACTGTAAGCCCATTCACGACATATAGCCATCGCTTCTTTGGTCTGCCGCGGGGTCGGGGGCCGTCAAGGGCTAGGTTTATTAAGGCATAATTATTATGTTCCCTACGTAGTCAGATGGTCTTAGTGTTAAAGCGTTAATAGTTGACATAAAATATAAGGGCATTTTCACTTCTAGGGACACCCAATTAGCTTTACTCTCACAAAAAAGTTGACTTCGATATCAGTTTTGTAACGACAATTGAGCATGAAATATTTACTTAAATCCACTATGTTTTTATATTACATTAACGCGTAATATTTCTGGATCAAATGATAAAAAAATATTTTGGTTAATATTTAATGCTTAGTTGTCGTTACAAAACTGACATCGAAGTTAACTTTTTTGTGAGAGTTAAGCTAATTGGGTGTCTTTCGAAGTGAAAATGCCCATAAAGGGCAATATAACATTTAATTAAAGTATGTCCAACTACTCGCCAGTAGATGGTGTTAGTAGTTCTGATTAGTTATTCTTAATGTTAAAAATCACCATAACATTACTAAAATGACCAGGAATTATATTCAATTAGTTCGAAGTTAACACTTCGAAAGTTTGTTTCAATTTACTTATAGCGGATGAGATTATTTTGGATCAAGATGGACGATTTTTTGGGCGTTGCTTCCACATTTTGCATAACGAATTTAGACTATCGTCATAGCAATATAGTGAAATTACATTATCGCCCGGCGGGTGATAATGAAATTTCATACGACATTATAACCCGCTTTTTGCCAAAGGATATAATGTCTTGCTTTTCGGGGGGTTTATACGACGTATAATATAATCCGGCTTTGACGAGCATGAGGTGTGAAATAGTAGATTATACACCAAGGGGATAAAGCTCTTTTATATGTCACGGGCGAGACATTGAATCCTGAACGTAACGATGGACCCCCAGGTTTACCAGAGTTACAGATTTAATACCCGAGCGAAGCGAGGGAATTAAGACTGAGTCCTGAGTTCAGTGAGGGATTCAAGCGCCCAAGACAAAACATCACATCATCACCATATCAGCCGAAAGACGTCAACTGATGACCTGGTGAAGGTCGCAGGACTAGCAGGGGTCCGCTGGATGCGGGTGGCCCAGGACCGATCATTGTGGCAATTTTTGGGGGAGGCCTATGTTCAGTAGTAGATAATATTTATTGCAGCAAATGAATAGTGTTGCAATTAAATAACTTAAATGTTAAAGCTATAAAATGGATACCGCCACTTGTTTCTACCGGCATAGCCTACTTGATTTAACAAATGAACATCGTGCGAATCTAGTTGGCTGCGGTGCCCGCGGATTCGGTTTTTGAAAATCGAGTTGGCGCGCGCCGGCGCTTGCGGCTTGGCGGCGCGGATATTCAGTGATTTTTGATATCAGTCTAGATATCAAAAATCACTGCACATACATTATCACTTCTTAGAAATCACATTAGGTACCTAGTTCAAACATTTTTATTAAATTTATTAGGAAAGTCTGTTGATCAACAAACTTGATGTTATCTTGACACTTCAACTCAATCAATGTGAAGTTTTCAATCGGTACATAAACAAAACGTTTATCTGATTCCGCCTTCTTAGTTAACACAAAATTACCTAGCGCTTAATCGTCTCTGTCGCACTTATAAGAAAGAATGACAAAGACGGAAAACTACAATACGCTACTGAGCGATAGCGATTGGCAACTTGGCTGGGCACCCTGGGCTGTTAAGTCCTTTTCTTATGTCATGATTTTTGATGGAATTGTCAACGAAAAGTGTCACCGACATGTAGGATGTAAATAGGTACCTAATTGTAATTGTCAGGATGTCACTAAGAGCGAGATTTCAATGAAATCATATGACAGTTGTTAGGTTTAATTTATTTATTACTGATACATTACGTGCCCAATTAATTTGTATGATTTTTTTTAATACTTTAACTAAATATGCTAATTTCAGTTCATTAATTAAGACTTGTACTTTCACCCCTTAAAAGCAATGCCGTTTTGAAAGACACACACTGTATATTTGTATAAGTCTTGGTCCACGGAGCAAAACAGACCTAAACGCATGTGCGTAAAATTAGATTTCAGTTTTGACATTTTGTTGACATGGCGTGTGAGTATTTGACGTGGTCAAAAAGGAAAAAAAAAACACTATATCTACTTACGTTTTTGTAAAAAAAAAGACTCATCACAAAATGTTACACTTTATGACTAGGGTTTGGTCGACGCGGATTCGTAGAAATTAGAGAAGTACAGTCTACTATTTCGTTCCCCGACGGGATTTTTCAGCGACTCGTAGTGAACCCATGCTCCTCTGTGCGTTATGTCGTTTCATCTTAAAATCTCAAGATCCTCAAATTTAAACTCATATCGGATTTTAATGAAGGTCTGATATATGGCAAAGACGTCAAATACTATGGAAAGTATTTGTTTATTTTGTTCATACTTGATACACTGCTATTATTTTGCACACAACTGTATTAACTGTTTGGACATAATTATTGACTTCTTGGACACAGTGCTTTGGAAGGACTTGATAAGATAGCCCTTTGTTTTGATAGAATTCAATGGTAAATATTAAACAATTTTAATGTTTACAAAATAATATATTGTATTTTCCGAATCAGAATACAATAATCAATGTGGTCTTAGAAGGCTAGCAAATCAATTAACAAATAATTGAGCAAGTTGAACAAACATAATTATGTTTCTAATGAGTAAGAAACAAGAACCGACATGCAGGTTTTGCCAGGAATCAGAGGAAACTGCTATGCACATCCTCTGCTCCTGCGGACCACTAATGTACAAAAGAAGTATTCACCTAAAGCTTCTCCCAGAAAAATATGTCGCCAATTAGTTTGTATGCAATCGTAAATACGGTATCAGCGTAATTCGTCCCATTCGTTATTCGTTAATTTCTTATATCCGTCTCATTCTGTGTTCGTCACGCATTCTTTATTTGTCTCGATCGCTATATGTCCCTACCGTGTCAAGTTCAATTATGTAACCTGTCTCTTTCTTAATTAGTCTTTTTCGTTTTTC
Source organism: Thaumatotibia leucotreta (assembly GCA_025490895.1). Lineage (NCBI taxonomy): Eukaryota > Metazoa > Arthropoda > Insecta > Lepidoptera > Tortricidae > Thaumatotibia > Thaumatotibia leucotreta. Next base: position 13,328 of record JALPQI010006832.1, read on the forward strand.
GTCACGGTCTTCCTAGGACTATGTCTTTGTTTGTCTCTCTCGTTTTTGGTATCATTCGCACTTTATCTTTAGTCACTTTCGTTATTCGTCTCACTCTTTTTTTGTCTTTAGTGGTAACTCGTTCCGCTCTTTTTTGGGCACGTTCGCTAATCGTCCCATACTACGTAGGTCTTAGTTGCTATTCATATCTCCTCCAGATCGGAATTGTTAAACAAATTGAAGTTTATGGGACATGTACTGAAGTGTTATTTTAAACGTGAAACTTCTATGAAATTAGATGAAATTATGACGGTCACTCGGTCAATGAGATGTAATTAAAAAAAATGATTAAGATTGACGGAAAAAGACGGTTACAAATAGCGACCGAGACGTAAAATGAATGTAACGAACTTAGAATTAGACTGAAAATGAATGAGACTAATCACGAATGTGACCAATAACGAATGCATGAAAAAAACCGAGACGAATAAGTGAATGAGACCAAAATCGAAAGGGAATAATTAAGAATGAGTCATAGGAAGACCGTGACGAAAAACGAAAAAGACTTATTAAGAAAGAGATAGGTTACATAATTGGACTTAAGACGATATAGACATATAGCGATCAAGACGAATAAAGAATGCGTGACGAACACAGAATGATACGGACATAAGAAATAAACGAAAAACGAATGGGACGAATTAAGCTGATACCGTAAATACAGTTAAGGGTTTTTTTTTTCGTAACGGTTTATTAAAAAAAGAGGAAAAGAAACGAGATTTTTGTAATATTTTTGTCCTATTGTATATTCATCCAGATATTTCGTAATTTTATCTTGATACCGGCCATCAGGTTTTGTTCTCTTTTTCTCTTGAAGGGTCTTAATTCGGGGCAGTTTGGGGATTCTGGTATTTTTCTACAAATTCGACGTTATTGTCTTTGTACCACTTTATGACTTTTTTGAAATAGTGGCACGAAGCCAGTTCAGGCCAAAAGAGAACGGGCTTATTGTGTCGCTTAATGAACGGCAACAATCGCTTTTCCATACACTCTTTGAGGTATATATCGCCGTTCATAGTTCCGTTAACAAAGTATGGAGTGCTACGTTTGCCACATGAACATATCGCTTGCCACACGAGAACTTTCTTCGCAAATTTATCTGTTTTTATTACCATGTACACTTCATCGACAGTTTTTCTATCAGTTCCCGAATAATAGTGGTATCCTGGCAGTGATCTAAAGTCAAGCTTGCAATATGTCTCATCATCGACAATCCAGAACTTTTTGTCGTTAATTTTGAATAGAGATTTCTCGATCTTGCTTTAGCGTCAGTTTCCTGTTTTGCATTTATATTAGGCACCTTTGTTTGCGTGAAATACTTTATAGAATTGTTTTTCTTTACCCATTGCACAGTTAATTAAGATGTTTTAAACTTTTTACCTAAATCTCTTACACATAGTCTCGGGTTTTTAAGCAAAGCACCTATGCTACTCTTCTCAATATTTTTTTTAAAAACCCTGTTTTCCGACCACTTCCTGGCAGTTGTCGAATACAGCCAGTTTCTCTATATCGTTTCAGCTCCCTTTGGACAGTTTTTACAGACGTATTTAGTTCCACTGCCACTTTTTTCACTGAATTACCTTGATTTTTAACATATTTGTACAATATTTGCTAATGAAGTTTTTTCTGAGGAGACTACATCTTTCAGAATATGAATGTGATTAACTTTTTTCGAATATTAAATAAAAAACCGATATACTTTTAACGTATATTCAGGCAGCCACAGCCCTTCCGATTGAAACTTGACCTATAACCTCTGTTTAAACCAGCAACATTTTTTTCTGGGACAAGCTTTAGGTAGGCAGGTACTTGAACCTCACGAGGTACAGAATATTACAGCCCAAAGAATCTGGAACTTCCTAGACTCAACGGGTATTAGTAATGAACTATAAACCAGGGCTGCCACAATATAACGCAACCGGTCGATGCGGCAAATTTTCTAGCCCTTATCTACAATAAATACCAAATAATAATAACAGATGTGGTAACATAGTGTTTAGTCACCTGTTTACAGCGGTGCATGCAGGAGCAATGGTGGCGCAGCATTGGCTCCGCGCCCACCACCATTTGTTGGTGCTTGTTGCTCTGCTCACTCTGCACACAAACAAATGATACATGTGGTGTAGAAAAAAAATATTTCGAAAGCCAATAACACCGGCGAGTCGTCAACTTCAGGGTACGTAGCCAAAAGGCCAATCGCTAACGTTCATTCGTGAATTGTGAACGAAACCAATTGTCTTTATCACACTAATAAAAAGCGTGACTAAGAGAAAACGCTACTGAGCGTCGGCGATTCCCAACGGCTACGCACTCTGGTTATCTCTATTTGGAGTAAGTCCAATTGAAAGCTGTTTTAAGAAAAGGCAAGTAATTTAATTAAGTATAATTAATTATATATAGCATTATTAGAATAGTGTTTCTATTGGCTAATAATTGGACGTAGTACTACAAATAGGAACCAATCCACACGAACTGTCAATTTAAAGATTGACTTGTTTGTTTTGATTTAAGGTGTTCCAATTCAAAGAATGCCACTAAGGAGTCCTTGATAACTTTATTCACATGTCACACAACTCCCCAGGGGAGTTATTCACTATACAATTAACGCCGGCTGGCATGCAGGAATAGCCTTTGTTTTTGTCCTGGCACTGCAAATAGTATAGTGATAAAATCCCCCACGGAGTCTGTGGCATGTGAACAAAATTACCGATAACTCCCCAGTGGCACTCGCATTGAATGTCTTAAATAAATGAGTGTGAGTATGAATAATTTTTTTTTTTAGATTCATGGCAAATGTCGACTCTATAGCTTGCTATTAGTCTTACCATGCAGTGACAAATTCAACCCCTGGTTATATGCAATCAAAAATATTTAAAATAAACACCTGCTATTTGCAATAATCACATCTTCATTACAGGCAGTATAAACAAGCATAAAATATGCAGGTGTTTTACACAAAAGTTTTATACATATAAACACATACACAATTACCTGGGGTCGAAATTCTAGTGGCATTTTTAAGCTGTCATAGGGACTTCTTATTTATGGAATACTAATATTTACAATTATATACTTTATCAAGAGATTATAACTTCTAATGTCCAGTCATAGTAAAATAATTGCAGTTATCGTTAAAAACTTAATTCTGGAAATCTCTTACCATTTCAACAAAATTTGGGTCAGTGTAGTTATTCAGTTCGTTAGCCATGTTCACAGCGTCAGAGAGCTTTTCATGTCCCACTGTAGCATTGCTCACGGCTTGTGCGGCGTTTAATAAATGGCTGGTAGCAGAATCTCCCTGTTGCCCGTCTGGAGTTGAACTCACAGTTAAACCCAATTTGGCTTCAAGTTGTTCAATTCTATTTTGTAAAACAGTGATGGGATCCATTTTATAAATTAACGAAACAATTGGATACGAAACAAATAAGTAATAGCAATTACTTATTAAAAAAAACACTGGTAGTATAATATAAGTGGTATAAAGTTACAGAATGCGTCCTGAATCATCTAAATTCTTTTCTTGAATTATTTTTTTGATTTGACAGTGACACTAACAAAAAAAACAGTTCCATTTCCATTTGTGTTTCCAGCCATGGGCAAAGAGCAGTATAATGGCGCCGGCACACGCTCGCCAGTTCGCCACATGGTACTTTTTTTTGGTACAGATCAGAGTAGAGTATTATAGAGTAAAATATTCTTTGGTTTTTAACTCATAATAGTCATAATAACACATGAATGTAGGATTAATATGGATTTGACAACGTTATAATAATAGCAAGAACGAAAGGGATGGTCTTATGAAACTTTTTACTAGTGGAAGTGAAAAGGAACGATAATCGTCCGTCCTTATCACTGTGCCACTATTTTTTTTGTGTGTGTGCATTAGATGCTAAATGTAAGTGCCAGACAAATGCGTTGAATACGTCACTAAGTGCCACACACGCAAGTATCTTCTTAGTAGTAAGTGACTATGTCTATCCCTCTTAGTGGCACACTATGTGCGGCCCCTCGTAATAACATCATTAGTAGGTACACCCTATGGGTACGTTTTCACTTCACATGCGCGTTTCGACTCGCGGCCTCGCGGGGGGGCAAGATATAACCTTTTTCCCAATTTCCGTAGCACAACATGACACGCATCACATGCAGTTACAGTTACACAGCCCACACTTGGCCCATACTCGAAGAAATTTTTAATTCCAAGACGAAACTAGTATATGCATAGACATATAAAATTGATAGACCGAGTCTATTTTATCTGTGGGTGACGCCGGCAATGCCTGTCAACGATCTTTGTTTGTGTATACTAGTGCACCTAAACCGCAAATAGTAAAAGTGATTAAAATAAAGCTTTTCATGTATATTTCTGTTCGATAAGTGCACGGAATGTGATAAAAGTGATGACTTGTGTGGTTCCAGGGTGTAAAAACCGCCAGGGTTACCTGAATGAACAAAATAAAGACATTACGTTTCACCGGCAATTTAGTTTTGACTTGAATTTTAAGATTTCGAACCTTATTAAGGTAAAAGTAACTGAAAATCTTATTCAATATTTGTTGTCGGATACATATGTGTAGTTTTGTGATTAAACCATTTGTATTTACATTCGTAATGTAATTATAAATAGTGGGATTCAAACATTTGTATCGCATAGTGTGGTACTTAAGAGACCGATCGTGATATCGATAAATGTATTGATAGTCAACTCAAAAATGAATCGATGTTTTTAATGTCCAACAGGTTTCCACTGGACACTGAACAAAGGATATTATGGGTCAAAAATATCAAAAAGGCAGACGACTGGTACCCTAAAGAGTATTCAAAAATATGCTCCGCACAATTTTAAGCTGTTGTCTCAGGCAAGGGTACGCGAATAAGTGATTACATTCTGACGTACTACCCACCATATTTGGTAATCATCCAATGTCATGTCAACCAGCAAGTAAATTAAATTTAGTTTAATAATGACGCTCATGTGATACTTGTATTGACTGATTAATTTAATTATAAAGAAGCCATCATACCAAAATTGTTAGGTATGCTTTAAGGAATGATAAGTCCATAAAACATGTTATAATGAGAGTTTTCTGAAATCACCAGGGCAGGAGCAGGTCCAGAAACTTGTCTAAATTCTATGTTTATAGTTTCTGGTTTAAATATTTTGTATGAGTTAAAAAAATACATTAAAAAATTTAAACTTTATTAAAAAAGAAAAAAAAAACATTTACTTAGTCTTTCTTTGGGGCTAGATAATTGTGTTTCTTAGCGGGACCTTACGGCTAAGTGGCGCCAACTAGTGGCATACGTTTTAGGAAACCCTCATTATGACATTTTAATTAAAGAAAATATTTCGTTAACTTTGTGATTTTATTTTTATCCTAAAATGTAGATTTTGAAATGACGATCGAAGAAGATCGTGATTTTGAGTAGGAAATAAGGTTTATTCCTACTGTATTCGCTACCTAATTTGGTTAAAATATTATTATTGACGATAAAAGTATACGATTGAAGACTGGACATCACTAATAGTAATGACATTTTATCTAGTCAGGTTGGTAGCATTGTTCAAGAAAATGGAGTCGTTGATGGAGTTCACGACCAAGTAGAGCTACTTTATTTGTCTCTTTTTCCTTATGGAATACGTCTTGAGATGGGGTGAAGGATGACAATAGTTTGTTCATGTATGTCTTACAGTAGAGGCATCGTAAGAAGTCGTTTTTGACGTTTGTTTGCACATGAAGTTCTGTAAAAATTTGACAGTTGGTATAATGGAGCAAATGTCAAACTTCATTGTTGCCTGAACGGAATAGTGATGTTACTGCTGTTGCTGCAATTTACCGATACGTCAATCGAAATAAATAAGTAAACCTTTTTTTATGGAGGTACGAATAATTGCTATAATAGTAGGTACGCACATATTTTCTAAAAGTTTGTCATGGTTTCGACAGGTCCTCGCGAGCCCGTGTGCCCGGTGGATACGCGGCTTTACAGACTGTGTGGAACTTGACAACCAGATAAATGTCATAATTGTTATTCAATTCAATGTATTTATTCACATAAGCTAGTATTAACACCAAATCACTTACTAGTTACATCATAAAAATAAATAAAAAAATAAAATTATGTTAAAATAATAGTAAGCACATAATAATTACAAATTCAATTATAAAATCACGTATAATTTTATTTTTCGTAGAATAATAATTTATATACCACTACGTTATTTATCACCTAGATGTGCTCTGATTTTAATAAATGGTTTTAGTGAGTTTATATACTGTATTTACGGCATTTCTCTATTTGGCATATCTACATTGCACTCTGAGCTAGCAGCACGCAAGTTTGCCAACGTGGGTTGGGAGTGGTTTGCTATGAATTTTGCTTATAGAGGTCACGTCCTATCCGTCCTATAAAACATCTTACCTAAATGCCAGACTTAAGCAGTATCTTTTACAAAAATGTTATTACTCTGTTAATGATTTTATATTAGATGTTTAATAAAAAAAAAATACAATATTTATTGATCATATTAAATTTTAAGTTATTGACACTTTTACTTCATACAATTATTTTTATTATATACAAGGTTTTAATTATTTTATATTTTTGATATGATTCCGGCATTATTTAATTACCTTTGTGATATGACATGACTAAATTATTTTATAGTTTTTATCTTTTGACATATTTAATAATAGTATATTGGATTGATTAGTTTATTTTATTCTACTACGTTAATTATAATTATCATCATATGTCTACCTTTAGTCATGCCATAATATGAATTCTATTTACTTAATGTTATTGTCAACAGGAATAAATTTGTGTCTGTGCATGTTAGGGTGTAGGTAATGATTATATTATTATTATTATTATTTTTAATTTATTAATACTAAGATCAATATTCTACACAATTGTATTGTTATGAATAAATGAAATGAAATGAAATGAATGCGACTTTACGTCATTATGACGTCACCGGCTCCAAAGTTTCGCTGCCTGCTAATGATTCTAAGTAAGATTACCAAACACTTTTTTAATTCGGATTACCTAACACTTTTTTAATTAAACTTTTTCAATGGCAAGTACCAGATCTAACGCCCTTTCGCACTTGACTGAAAATTTTACGACGGTAAAATCGAGCGTTTCACAACACTATTGTGAGCTGTCAAAAACGACTTCTTACGATGCCGCTCACAGATAAAATATAGGGAAGATTCCGTGTATTAAGACATACCTGAACAAACTATTGTCATCCTTTACCATCTCAGTATGTATTCCATAAGGAAAAAGAGACAAACAAGGTAGTTCTACTCGGTCGTGAATTATATCACAGACTCCATTTTCTTAATTTTTCTTGAACAATGCTACCAACCTGACTAGATAAAATGTCATTACTATTAGTGTTGTCCAGTCTTCATCGTATGCTTTTATCGGCAATAATAATATTTTTACCAAATTAGGTAGCGATGAACAGTGCGAATAAACCTTATTTCCTACCCAGAATCACGATCTTCTGCGATCCTTAATATGTCATGATTTCTAAATCTACACTTTAGGATAAAAATAAAATCACAAAATTAATGAAATATTTTCTTTAATTAAAATGTCAAATGTCATAAGAAGTGTTCTGTCTAAAACGTATGCCACTAGTTGGCGCCACTTAGCGGTAAGGTCCCGCTAAGAAACACAATTACCTAGCCTCAAAGAACAACTAACTAGAAGAAGGTCATTTTATTTTTTTACATAATTTTATTAACTTGTACAAATCATTTAAACACGAAACTATAGGCGCTCTGAGAATTTAGACAAGTTTCTGGACCTGACGCCTCAGTGCTGCCGCCCTGATGAACGGCATTTCAGAAAACCCTCATTATAACATGTTTTACGGAACTTATCATCCCTTAAAGCATACCTAACAATTTTCGTATGATGGCTTCTTTATAATTAATCAGTCTACACAAGTATCACATGAGTGTCATTATTAAACTAAACTTACTTTACTTTCTGGTTGACATGACATTGGATGATTACCAAATATGGTGGGTACTACGTCAGAATGTAATCACTTATGGGTACGCCCTTGCCTGAAACAACAGCTTAAAAATGTGCGGAGCATATTTTTGAATACTTTTTAGGGCACCAGTCGTCTGCCTTTTTGATATTTTTGACCCATATTAGCCTTTGTTCAGTGTCCTGTGGAAACCTGTTGGAAATTAAAAACATCGATTCATTTTCTGAGTTGGCTATCAATAGATTTATCGATATCACGATCGATCGCTTAAGTACAACACTATGCAATACAGATATTTGAATCCCACTATTTATAATTACATTACGAATGCAAATACGAATGGTTAATTCACAAAGCTACACACATGTATCCGGCAACAAATATTGAATAAGATTTTCAGTTACTTTTACCTTAATAAGGTTCGAAATTTTAAAATTCAAGTCAAAACTAAATTACCGGTGAAACGTAATGTCTTTATTTTGTTCATTCAGGTAACCCTGGCGGTTTTTACACCATGGAACCACACAAGTCATCACTTTTATCACATTCCGTGCACTTATCGAACAGAAATATACATGAAAAGCTTTATTTTAATCACTTTTACTATTTGCGGTTTAGGTGCACTAGTATAGCCAAACAAAGATCGTTGACAGGCATTGCTGGCGTCACCCACAGATATAATAGACTCGGTCTATTAAATTAATAAGTCTATGATGCCGCTACTTTAATACACGGAATCTTCCCTATATTTTATCTGTGAGTATATGAATGTAAAATAATTTGACGTCGTTGCATCTTTCATCGTTCAGTCAAGCAGTATGGCTTAGCGCTTTCGGCTGACAACAAGAACAACAGTTATGTCAGTTATTAACTGTCATTATCGGTGACGTCAGTGTCAAGAGTCTAACAAAAAACATGATGAAATAATACCCAAAGAGAATTGTAATCACTACGTTTTATACAATATCATCTTAATATTCCTAATCGACCTAATCATTGTATCTTCTTGTTGTGTAGAAAATCCACGAAAAGTTTATACAGTCATTTAAATATATGTTATGAATTAACTTTTCACCGATCGTTGAATCAAGATAATTTAAATATCAGTCATGGATGAAGAATTAGGAGAATTAACGCAAGAGAATTTTGATTTACCGCCAGTAAAATACGAATGTAAGTCGTAGTCTTATCTTAACGACTGGATTTAAAGGAAATACGCTTAAACAAGCAATTATTGTGCATTTCATTCATGGTTCTTGGCAACAACTGTAAATATTATGATGAAATTGACTGTACAGTAAATAACGCGTCAATACATATAAGGCACCTCTAGCTTTGGTCATGTTTAGTTTAACTATTTAGTGTATTATTTTTTTTTGTTTTATTTTTGTCTAGTTTAATGATGTCATACTGGACCTGGGCTCACATGTGAATGGCCTGGATGGAAGACCAGTGCTACCATTTTAAGCTAGGCTCAATCAACCATGGGCATCTGATTTGTAAATTGCTCTTTCACTACATCAGTGACACTGAATAGAATTGTATTTTCTGGTTCACTTATTATTATTCTGGTTATTATCTTGTAGAATTTTATTTGACATAAATTCGATTTCTGGAATAATTTATGGCACAGGTAACATTTGGTAGAATGACCTTCTGCATAGTGCTTTTTGGCATAAGTAATTCCGCAGATTCTCACAATTCATAATGTTACATTGGCATAATGATGTTGCATCTTAATCAAATAAACATACACAATGTGAATACATGCCAATAATTTCTATCTGTAATATGTTTTTTTTTAATGCTGTATAGTTAAAATAAAATTTAAAAGACCATAAACTAACCAACGCTTGTGACAGTATACAAGCATAATTTAATTTTATTAGTTATCCTGAAATTGCGTAGAGCTGGCAAATTCATATATACACCGTGTTTTTATTGATTTCCGTTAAATTAAAGGGAAGCTTATTTAGGTCAGGTAATCAATTTCTCTAAGAAACTAGTATCTTAACTCTTACTGTTATTGAGTTATTAAAAAAATAAGTTTACTGACTGAACAAGTGTATTGCAACCTTTATTACATCCGAATGCTACTTATTTTGACATGTGCCGTCAGTTACCTGAAATTAACTTTTGTGTTATTTTTTTTTTTACTTCTGTTATAAGTTAGTTACGTTACGTATCAAGCAGCCTGTTAAATTTAGCGGCATTAAAAAAATACATGGTGTATATATATTGATTCCTATCAAAAGGGTTGAAACTATCTATAAAAAATATGTATATATATATTTACACCTATAAAATAAATGATCCCTTTGGATAGAAAGTTACACAATGTTTATGTTGACAAGATAAATTATTATGTATTTAGCAGTAGACTTCATGTAGTCAAGATTAACATGCCAAAATGACCTGCCTTACCTGGTAGCAGATATTCCTATATGTAACACCTGCTGTGTGGTGACGTCGGCCGTGTGGTGACGGCAGGAAGAATACATTTGTCACCACCCCAACTCCTCCTACGGGTGTCGTAAGAGTTGACTAAAGGATTGAAGTGTCACTGACCACTATTTGACAAAATATTGATGATGGGCAGCAGCGTCATCATAGTGGACACATTACTGCGATCGCCAATCCGCTTGCCCAGCGTGGCGATTATGGGCATTTACCTCCTAATGCGTCTATGCGCATAGTTAATAGGAGAGGCCTACGTCCAGCAGTGGACTTTCATAGGCTGATGATGAACACCTGTTGCCATATACCTATATGTCAGTTAATTATTTCATAACTATAGCTCTCATTTCCAAACTAACTAAATATTTGTATGGTTGCAGATTTGGATCACACTGCTGATGTACAGTAAGTACTCATATTATAATCAAATTAGGTATTTCTGAATTTTAGTTACTTTAAACATTCATTAATGTGTATCAACTATCAACTATCAACTAAGCCTGGCACAATAAGGCAATCGTTTTTGGGGGCGTTTTTGAGCTGGCAATAAACATCCGATATACAACGTGTTTTTATTGATTTCCGTAAATTTACAGGTTACTTGGGACATTAATAAAAGTTGCCTGGTATACCGGCTTTTGTTAATTTCGTAAAAAAATTTTTTTGGTCGTTTTCATACATAATAATTGTAATGGCAAGTGTGAGAGAACCTTAAGAATAAGATCTCAGGCGACTGACTGCTCCTGACGGCACATGTCAAAATAAGTAGCATTAGGATGTAATAAAGGTTGCAATACACTTGTTCAGTCGTTAAACTTATTTTTTTAATAACTCAATAAAATAACAGTAAGAGTTAAGACACTAGTTTCTTAAGGTGCGTTCAAACTAAAAGAGCATTCGCTGTTCTAACCTCCCACATTGGTTGATTTCGTAGAACGGGCGCTAGAACAGCGAATGCTCTTTTAGTTTAAACGCACCTTTAGAGAAATTGATTATTTTTGACCTGAATAAACTTCCCTTAAATTTAACGGAAATCAATAAAAACACGGTGTATATTTATTTTTGCAGCTACTTGAGTTTTATGTATTAGTATCAATATAATAACCGGCCAGGAGCATGTCGTGTAGGTAGATCGTATCTTAACATGGATTCCATAGTAAGATACGACGTTACGAAAAATATTTCAGAGGCTTCTCTGACTGCTTGTAACTTTTTTTGTTTGTGTGGTACGGGATCATGGCGTTCAGCCACACTAAAATGTAACTTCTGCTGCCTTTCAAATTGACCAATGAGAACGTGTTATTTGTAAAACTCAATTCAACAATTATTTGTAACAACATGTATTATTTTACTGTACTGCACCACAGATTAAATATAAAAGTTACATTGCACTGCGATCTCATACGTTTAGTGCGTTAAGACTTTAATGCAGCGTTCTTATTTTTTTATGTTTTTGCTCTGGCCACTAAGAAATAACTAGTTTAAAAAAACCGGCCGAAGGTAAGAAATAACTAGTTTAAAAAAGGTACCCGAAAAAAAAATTGTGCCACTGTATTGTGCTATTGTACCACTTTGTTGGCATGATTAATATGTATATCTGTACCAAATTGCAGATTTCTAGTATTGACGGTCACTGAGCTATGCTGCGGACAGACGGACGGACGGACAGACGGACATGGCGAAAGTATAAGGGTTCCGTTTTAGCTACGGAACCCTAAAAATGGTCACCCTTAGTCAGACCGAGTTTATAAAGATGATGGAGTATAAAGTTTATGTACATTGTTTTCTGGCAGGTGGCGGAGTGATCATATCGTTATCCGAGTCACTGCCACTCATTATCAAGTAATTTCAGTATTATCACAAAATATTCACAATTTTTCACTTTTATCTGTACTTTTAAATTGTCACCAGGGTCGCGTTTTATAAAGTTACAATTTACAATTTCGCTGTTTGCCTCTCTTTCTAGCCAATATGTGCGTGCGTTAGAGAGGCAAACAGCGAAATTGTAAATTGTAACTTTATAAAACCCGACCCAGGAGTCAGTTGGACAGCTTACAAGTGACGGCATAGTGCTGAATCTTATTATTTTATGCTCTTATATCGTTCTAAATAGGTCACCTGGTGGTTCAAATGACCCATATTTTTTTCAGCATGGGCCGCTAGTCTATAACTTTATTTATGTGCCAAGTTCTGATGGTGGGTAATACTGGTCTTTGTCTATTGTTTCTGAACGCATTTTAGATCACTTAACGATATTTGTGTAGATAAATGTTTTTGTGTCAATTGAATTTTTCTTCGTAAAAAGTAGGTGTATATTGTTGATTTCTTAAAGTTCTTGTTATATATTTGATGCCAATGGCAAACAACCTCACGGCCCGTCCGATGGTAAGTGATAAGATAAACGTAGAGTCCGGACGCCTGCCAGTCAACCCCTAATACCTAAACTGTAATTTTACAACTGTAGCACCTGTCGCTATGATTAAATAGGGGTCAGAGTAACACAATAAAAAATACATACATCATACAAATACATGTCACCCTTAATTAAAGAAAAACTTGAAAAACTTCGTACTTACGTAAATCGGGGAACAACGCTCCGGCAAACATGGCAGAGGCGGATCCCAACCACCATTCTCGTTCACCGCGCGAGTACGAGACGCCCGTCCAGACTTCAGACTATTGCTCATAGCGCATGAGGACTACCGGGGAAATGGGAAACGGTGTTCATGCTACCCCAGGTCCCAGGTGTCCGTCTTGCCCCGAGTTCCCCTCCTGTGAAACGGACCTCCGATTTTTAAATTTCATTTCTCTTCGCCTGGAATCCAAACATAGGTGGCATTGTAACTCTATTCGATCGATATACATACCTATACAATTTAATATACAGTGGAACCTGGATTATTGAAACCTCAAGGGACCGGCATTTTGGTGTCAATTAACCAGGTTTTCCTCTTAAGCAGGTCTGATCAATTATCCAGGTTCAAAATGAGTTCGTGTCAATTATAGAGGCTCTCAATAATAGAGGTTCCGATCTATATAATTTCTTTTATGGAGGTCATCAAAATCGTAAAAAGACATTTGAGGATTCTCAGGTGCACGTTGTCGTTTCCTTTTTCCTTGACCCTCGATGCACTGAGCGTGAATTGTATTTTTGCTACGAATAATTCTACACACAGTAGGTTTTGACACACTAAACTCAGCACAAAGATCTTCCGGAGATTTTCCCCGTTCGTATTGGGTTAAAATGTTCAGTTTATCACGTACAGATAATGAAATGTATTTATGTCTCTGCATTTCTTACGTAAAAGTTAATCAAACACACAACAAAACCAATTAAACGTTTACGCACAATGTTTTCTAACAGAATGTTGTCAACATTAAATTACCCTACATTATTTTACTCGTAAATAATGCGAACCTACCTCAATCAGAAAAATATTAACAACACTGTTTCAATTATAGAGGCTCGGGCTGCCGACATTCCAATTACAGAGGTCAAAAATTTAAAAGTGTTTAAAAGGAAAATATTAATAATAACTGTGTCAATTATAGAGGTTCGGTATGGCGACATTCCAATTATAGAGGTCAAAAACCTAAAATTTGAATTTCAATTAACCGGGTTCTAATATTCCAATTATAGAGGTCTTTCATCGTCAAGGGACCGGGACCGGGCATTTCGTTCCAATTAACCAGGTATTTCAATTATCGAGGTTTCAATTATCCAGGTTCCACTGTACATACACAGCCTACTAAGTTTGGTTTCCCGACGTCTTTAGTAATGTAGTATTAATCAAAACTTCCATAACCTTCCTTTATTTTCAGATTACATGCCTGGGGCGACAGCCTAAAAGAAGCTTTTGAGCAATGTGGAATGGCAATGTTTGGCTACATGACGGAACTGAACTATGTTACCATCAGAGAGGTGCACACCATCGAAGCCAATGCTGATGACATGATGGGCCTGTTATATCATTTTCTAGATGAGCTTTTGTTTTTGTTTTCAGTTGAACCATTTCTAATTTGTAAGAAACTTGTGATTACCGAGTTCAATGTAGAAGAGTTTCGGATAGTTTGTAAGTGTTACGGTGAAGAGTTTCAGATCGGAAAACATCCCCAGGGGACAGAAGTAAAAGCTATAACCTATTCTGCTATGCAAATTATTGATGAATCAAAAGATAATAAATATGAAGTATTTGTTATTATAGATATCTGAATAAAACTGATTGCTTTTGTATGATTACTATATATTTTTTAATTCTTTACACTTTTCCCGTGCGTTGGCCTGCTGAGCGGCTGCTGCGGCTGCTGAGCACCTACCTATAAATAGATCAAAATGAGAGACATTTTAAAGATGTGAGGTGTTGACGTAACAAATAGACGACGTTACTAGACGAATTCCGGACTTTGTATGAAGAAATAATTCCTAAAATAAATAATACATATCAAGCGACAATCTTACACAAATCGCACCTAGTCCATACCTAATAGATTGATACATATACAGGGTTGCCCGCGAGGAAAGGGAAAAAATTCAACAGCGGAATTCTGACCAAATTTGAAGTTGAAAATGTCATATGAAGTTTTCTGGCGTCAGTCCATTTTAAGAAAAAATGTTTCTTAAAACCGTTTTAGACCGTTACGCTATGATAAACGCATTTTAGGAATAGTTATTTATTATACAAGGGGGCAAAGTTGTTGTTTAACTGTCGTGCCAATATTGAGACCTGAGCTAGCGAAAGATTCCAAAATTGAGCCACGAGCGTAGCGAGTGGTTCAAAAACTGGAATCTTGAGCATTGCGAAGGTCTCAAGGCACGAGAGTTGAACAAACTTTGCCGCCAAGTGTAATACAATTTTTTTCCCCTCACTATCGCGAGGAAATATGATTACAAATCTCATCCAAATGTAAATTAACTTAAAGAAACCATTTAAAACTCAATGTCAAAACATATCGTAGAATAGAGTTACTTCTGGAATTTAAATATAGCCAATGGCTTACAAAGTCACCCATGAGAATGACCAATTTAACATGTGAGCTCCGATTACGCATGTTTACTACGGTCATACAGATCCACTTATACTAGGCAGTAGGGGGCTATAGGAATTAGAGCAATGTCAAATTACTTTATTCACAAGTGTGTAAAAAGCGTTTTTACCCGCTCGTATTAAACGATAAACAAGCGCTTTACGAGCTAGTGAGGGGAAAACGATTTTGTCACCATGTTGTCTTAGTCTTGTCACATTTAATTGACTGAAATCAAATGAACAAAAAATATTTTTAATTACCTAGCAAATGTAAAAAGAAAAACTTTAAAGTGCATTTTTTGCGATAGTTTGATTAATAAAATCCTTTTTTTGTGTATTAAGGCATTCAAAACATCAAAAAAGACTTTTAAAAAAAATTTTTTTGCGGATTTGACCAAATTGCTTCTTTTAGTCTCAGGAATATGCTGTTTTTTTTTTGCGGATTTGACCAAAGTGCTTCTTTTAGTCTCAGGAATATGCTGTTAGAATTTTTCCCTTTCCTCGTGGGCACCTTGTAGATACATAGAAAATAACCATGCCATGTGACCATGACTGAGGATTAAATATTTTTGTGATAGGTAAATATGGATACGGACTGGCTGGAATAAGGACGACGATAATATATGTCTCGAGCTTCACCGGAATTCGAACCCGCGGGTTTGTAGGCGGGTTACTATTACCGACATACCGACTAAGTTATGTACCCACTGAGGCTGTCTTCAGAAAGTTTTATACATACACAAAAAATAATGTAAAATTTTGATTACCTAAACAGGCAACTTTGTTTTAATAGTACATTGTGCATCTAAAGTACCTACGCTATTGCTAACGTAAGTATTACTCCCGAGATGCATGCAAGCAATGGCGCGCTTAGAAAGCAAGTGTGATGAAAAATTGTTTTTCTTTGTCATTGTTCATTGACATCTCGAAAAAGACAGCAGCATCTTGGGTTACATCAACTAATAGGTATGTATTCTGCGGCCCTACCGCGAATTTCAAAATCCGCAAGTTTCGAGTATTTGTCTCACTCACTCTAACGACGCTTTCGTTGGAGTGACAAAGAAAAATCCTCGAAATTTACGAATTTCGATTTTCGCGGCTTGGTTGTAATAGTAATGATTAATAATTAAAAATTGTATGTGCTTACTGATTAGGTGTGGTAGTATTGATGGTATTGATTTGGTGCACACGCACGATTTCCGAATAAAAAAAAAACCTATTTGGAAATCTGACAGCTTAGAGCACACGTGCGGATTTTTGCATTCGGTTTTTTTTCCTTGAGAGTCGGTCCTTGAGAAAGTACGTATAGACATGGAAGATGAGGAGTTGCTTTTATTAGCGTTTTATAATAAGAAACTGCCATATTTGGTATGCAAATCAATTTACGGCGCCACCCATGTTGATAAAAGTCAATAAAATACCATAAAAATAAGGTGTGCGGCTTGCTAGGCTAGGCGGCTTGTCATACAAAATGTATGCAGACCTGCTACCGCGAACACCGAATTTTTTTTTGGGGCATCAACAGCAGTACATAAGAAATTTACAAAAACTGAGTGTACAGTAAACAAAGCCAATAAAAGTTGTCCGCAAAAATACAATGAACATGTAATAACATGATATGGCGTTCGCATTTATACTAACTTTGATACTAACTAACATTAACAACATAAGTTTCAGTTATTATAAAGTATGCATGTAGGTACGTGAGTGTGTTTGTTGGTGTTGAGTAAGTTTATTGTGAGATTAGTGTGATGTGTCTAATTAACTTAAGTAAATAATGATCACCAAATGATAATTATTACTTAATACTTGTCGCCCTGTCGTGATTTCATTAATAATGAACGGACACGAGCTTTTAGAGTCCCTTTAGTGCAGTCAAAGAAGTCTAATATACAGTTAAATTTATTATTATGAAGTTTTTAAATACGATTAATAGGGGAATTTTGCGCATATTTAGTGTGAAGTGAACTCTCGGAAGACTGAAAAGACAGCGTACAGTATTACGCGTTCTAATAGACGGCACCACACACAATCTGCGACAGGAGTGATGAACTGTCAATAATTCTTCCAGAGAGGATATCGTACAGTACACACATATCGAGCAGAAGACGTCTGTTGTCAAGACTCAGCAAGCGGTGACGAAAACACCTGGACTCATAGTTACTATTCTATTTTTTAGTGCGGAAGTTCATGTGGCGCAAGAAACACCGCTGAATTTTTTCAATTTTATCTTTGTAGATACGGTAATGAGGAGACCAAATACAGCTGGCATACTCTAGCACGCTTCTGACATAGGCGTAATAGACTGCTTTGATGCAAGCCACGTCATAGAAGTCGCCGCAAACACAAAATACAAACCCCAGATTCTTATAAGCGCGGTTTACAATACTATCATTTATCAATATGTTGGTCATAGCTTAATTTAGAGTCGAGAATTACTCCAAGTTTACTTTTTACAAGTTCTATGGCTTCACCGCCAATATTATATTGGTAATATATTGGACAAGGACTGCGCGTAAAAAATATGGGCACATCTTTTTATGTTAACATTTGCTAATTTCGGGGATTTTTCTCTGTCACTCTAATGACGCCTTCGTTGGAGTGACAGAGACTGCGTTCGAATGACGTCATTAGGTTTTTTTCCGTTGTATGTGGCACGGTACGGTACGACCAAGCGTCTTTTTTCCCGTATTACATTACCGTCCATTACTATGAAATGTAAATATTGTAATCGATAAGTGTTTACAGACCATAATTCCGTAAATATAAGAGATATCAGAAAACTTTAAACTGATATCGAAAGTACGTTACCCAATATGTAAAATTACATTAATAACTTTTTCTAAATAGATGAAGTATTATTAAAAAATACTAAGTTAAAATGCTCCCATACATTTAGTATGACGACTTACAGCCTTAAAGAATGTCGGGTGTCGTAAGAAATAAAACTGTTAGAGATTCGTTATTTGTACGATTACATTGTAATAAAATAATACAATCGTTCATGAAATAATTAATCTAACATTTATTCTTAAATAAAAAAATATTATGTTTACAAAATACTAAATATTACTAAATGTATGGAAGGGTTTGAAATTAATATTTGGGATATTTCTATTTTATTAAAAAAAAAGTTATTAGTGTAATTTCACTCGTTAGGTAACTTACTTTCGATATCAGTTATAAGTTTTCTGATATCTCGCATATTTACGGAATTACGGCCTGTAAACACTTATCGATATATATATAATATTAAATGCCTTCAGGTTCCCCGATTCGGAAATCGCATACGAAATACCGGGGTGAAATAGGGTAAATGATGGGGTAATTATTTCTACATGGTATCACTGCTCACTCTATGTCTTCTAGTCATAAAAAAAAAGTCTAGTCTATCCCTCGGCACCATAGACATATATATATAATCTAACCTATATTTAATCTGTGCTCGGCACCGGCACCGGCAGTGACACTGGCACGCATCATCTTAGTATTCTGTGGCACGCACTGAGCAGCATCCTCTTGCTTGGGAGTCTTGGGCCTCGGCTTGCATTGTGAATTTGTAGGATTTATGGCGTTTGTTGATCGCAAGTGTCTATGATTTAATCTGGATAAGTGTAAGTGTTACTTTAAGGTGAATTAAAATTCGGTACATAAATTAATGTGAAACATCACGCTTGTTGTTTAGTGGCTTAAATGTATCATGGATCTATGAAATGTATGTAAAGCTGAGTTTACACCTGCAAGTTATTGCTGCAAGTTTTGAAACACAGTTATAAACAAGAATGAGATGCTGATTATTTGCCACTCACTTACCCATAGTTGCGTCTTAACTCAAAACTTGCATAACTTGCACGTGTAAACTCGGCTTCATATTTATATTGTTTGCAGTCTTATTTTGGACAAAATGACAGACACCTTGGTTGAATCTACTCCAGGCGAAGATAATGATGATACATGGTTGTATGGAGATGGTCCAGGAGAGTTAAGAGAGGGCACTCCTCCAGCTCTTAATGAGAAGGGTCCGCCCGAGTCTGGCCGCAACCCGGAGTTGCCTGATGTGAGTATAATTTGTTAACCTATGTATGCAGAGCAGTCATCACGTTATTATGGGATTGTGGGAGAACATAATGTGCAGTACAAGGCGAATAAAGCTCAAGTTTAACCCATGCATTTTTGTAGCCAATATTACCTATATTGCTTCTAAATCAACAACAAGAAAACCTCAACAATACCTTGTAATCTGAAAAGCACTACAGGTTCATGTCTTACAAAAATAAAAAAATAAAACATTTAGAATTTAGAAGAATTCATATATATTGACCCATCATGCTTTATCAGAAGTGGGGTGACGACGAGTGGCTGAATACATAGTGTTTGTTTTTCTAGATGATAGGTAGTCATTAATCACTAACAACTTATTGGCCTCTTTAATTATATGGATATTTTATTGACACTTGAGACGGCCAGTACTTATAAAAACATAATTTCATAACATAACTGTCGGTGACATTTTCATCAGATGCGAAATCAATATCTTATTTTAGTATTTTTTTATTATACATTATTTTATTTGTGTAAGGTTGAATTTCTATTAACTCGGTTTGCTAGTGACAACTGTTGCATCTGTCAAATCATGATCAGCCTCCGTAGCCTAGTTGGTAGTGACCCTGCCTACGAAGCTGGAGGTTTCGGGTTGGAATCCCGGCGATGGCATTCTTTGTGTATTTATTTATCACAAATGTTTGTTCCTTGGTCATGGCTGTCTATGTATTTAAGTATCTATATGTATCTATCTATTATATATATCGTCGCCTGGTAACCACATCACAAGCCTTAATTGAGCTTACCGTGGGACTAGGTCGATTTGTGTAAGATGTCCCAAGATATTTATTTATTATATTTATTATTTATTATTATTATGATGAAATGAATATTTCTTATAAACAATAAATATTAGTTATCATGTACCAAAGAAAAACGACCAAACGATTCTAGAAAACCGTAAAGTATTCTAATAGGAGGTGCGGGCATGTATTGCTTGCCCTTAGAGAATGGTCAAAGGCGCCTAGCCTTGTAAGGGACATATACCTGAGAAAATTGAACGATTGTTGCTAAGACCGAGGTGTAAGGGTGCAGGCATCAGGCGTGAAAGCTGAGCATGTGGGTTCGATCCCCACCTCAGACGTTAGGTGATCTTGGTTATTTTTCTTTGGTATATGACATCTAATATTTATAATTTATATAGTATTAAGTAGTGTGACTATTGGGGAAAAATAAAAAGTATTATTATTATTATTATTATTATTATTATTATTTGTACATCAGGCAGGCAGTTGATACAACTGATAGTTGCCTGCATCCAAATTATCTCTATTTAGTTCATCTTTTTTCCAGTTAGGTATTTGTCTAATCGGTTCTTAAACTGGTTGATATTCTGTGCCGAAACCACATCTACTGGTAATTTATTCCATGTTTTGACCACTCTGTTGCTGAGAAAATGTTTGCGGGGGTTGTTTTTAGACAGTTCAGATATTAACTTAAATTGGTGGCCTCGCAGACGGGTGTTGCTATTGTGCTTGTACAGGTCTTGAAATTGGCTTATATCATAATGACCAGTTAGAATCTTATACGTTTCGATCAGGTCTCCACGTTCCCGGCGATCTTTTAACGTAGTGAGCTTCAGCACTTTAAGTCTTTCTTCGTAAGACAGTTTTTTAAGTTGTTTAGGTACTTTTGTGAAACTACGTTGCACTTTCTCAAGCATCTCAATGTCCTTGATGAAATAAGGGCTCCAGACTTGAAACGCGTACTCTAAAATGGGTCTAACATAAGTTTTATAAATCCTAAGCATGAGGTCAGGCGTTAATAATCCAAAGGCTTTCCTAGCGAGGTAAATTAAGGATTTAGCTCTCTTGGTGATGGTTGTTAGATGTTCTTCCCACTTTAGGTTTTCAGTAATTTTGACTCCCAAGTCCGATTGCACTTTAACTGGTGTAAGTTTGGTTCCTTCTAGGGTGTAAGCAAGATGTGGATTACGGTTACCAACTTGTAGAACTGTACATTTTTCAGCATTTAGACTTATGAGCCATTCCTTTGACCATTTTGCTATCTCGTCTAGATCCCTTTGAAGTCTATCAAAGTCATGTAGAGGGTTACCAAATATCTTCGTGTCGTCGGCAAAGATACTGACACTACAATGGAGATTATACGGCAAGTCGAATGTATATATTATATATAGCACAGGTCCGAGGACAGATCCTTGAGGTACACCGCTGTAAATTTCTCGCTGCTCCGACAGTGTATCGCCAACCCGTACACAGAAAGTTCTTTCTCGAAGGAACGCCTCAATCCAGCTAAGAAGCCTTCCTCGTATACCCACAAATTCTAATTTATGTAACAGTCTTGTTATTGGGACTTTGTCAAATGCCTTCTCGTAATCGAGATAAATGATATCAACGGGCTCTCCATCATTATAACTCTTGGTCCAGGACGAGAGACACGACAGTAGGTTGGATACTGAAGATCGGCGTGGACAAAAGCCGTGTTGCTGATCACTTATCACTTTATGCTGGCTGAGAAAATTCCTTATGTGCTTAACTATGATCTTTTCCATTAGTTTGCAGACTACACTTGTTAGGCTGATTGGTCTATAGTTAGCTGGGTCCAGTTTATTACCCTTCTTGAATATGGGTGTAACAATAGCGTTTTTCCATGGTTTAGGTAGGATTCCCGAAGTGTAAGATTGTTGCATCATGTGAGCTAGTGAGTCCGCTACGTCACAGTTCTTTAATACTATTATAGGGATGTTGTCCGGTCCTGGCGAGGAATCTGCTTTCATCTCTTTCATTGATTGTCTTACTTTGTCTGCTGTAAAGTCTATGTCAGTGATGGAGTCGTCTATTCTAAGGGATGGTTCCAAGATAGGTAGTTGACCCTGTGGTTCCCTTTGAAAGACACTTACAAATTGATTTGCAAACACTTCAGCGATTTCTGTACTTTGTGTCAATGTTTCCCCTTTCTTGTTACGAAGTGCCGTTGGAACGCTAACCTTAGAAGTGACTTGTTGTCTTATGTAAGAATAGAATTTCTTTGGACCAGCTTGTGTTAATTTTGTCTCGTAGGTGATGCGGGAATATCTACATAGGTTGGTTAGTTTATTGTTGATTTTCTTGTACTCACTGTAAGTTGAGTCCAGTCCGGTTAGTGAGTATCTTTTCCACAGGGCTTGCTTTTGCTTTATGAGGTTTCGGATATCTTTTGAAAGCCAGGGCTTATTCATAGAACACATTGTTGGTCTCAGCTGAGGAACAAATAGATGGATCGCATCTTCAACACAGTTATGGAATGATCGAAATTGAGTTTCTACACATTGCTCAGTTATCATGTCTTGTAAAGTGTTGTGTAATTTATCATTGATTTTCTCATAATCAGCCTTTCTAAAATTATATCTGGGAGTTATAGCATTGTTTTGGTTTTCCGCTTGAATTTGTATGGTTGCCAGTAGGCAAATGTGATCACTTTTGCCAATAGGAGCTTGGTGGTCTATATCACCTATCAGTGCATCATCATTCGTTAGAATTAGGTCTAGTAAGGATGGTTGGTTGCCTTGACGGTACCTGGTGTGTTTATAAACGAGTTGTTCGAGGTTACTGTTTCTATACCATTGCACAAAATTATTCTCCCTCGGGGTTACATAATCAGTTTCCTCTAGTGGCCATTTGACACCTCCAAAATTGAAGTCTCCCAATATGACAGTAGTGTTAGACTCTGAAGCGTTACTAAATTGATTAAATAGGCAAGTATCTTGCTCTAGCGTTGAGTCATGCCCCCTGTAGACTCCACATAAAAGAAACCTTATTTTTCCAAGTTGTACATCTAACCACACACATTCAGACGCAGGATGTTTAGTGTTGTACGTCGTATAAATCAAAATATTTAGTTAATAAATAATTTGATTTGTGTTTTCACAATTCGTTCAATGAATATTTCTGTTGTGTTTTGAACATCAGCCTATGTTAGTCCATTGCTGGAAGTAGGCCTCTCCTATTAAGTATTCGTATAGACGCATTAGGAGGTAAATGCCCATAATCGCCACGCTGGGCAAGCGGATTGGCGATCGCAGTAATGTTTCCACTATGATGATGCTGCTGCCGATCATCAATCTTGTAGAATGGTCAGTGACACTTCAATCCCTTAGCTGACTCCTATGACTCCCGCAGGAGGAGTTGGGGTGGTGACAA
The DNA here is from genome assembly GCA_025490895.1 of Thaumatotibia leucotreta. NCBI lineage: Eukaryota > Metazoa > Arthropoda > Insecta > Lepidoptera > Tortricidae > Thaumatotibia > Thaumatotibia leucotreta. The sequence continues at coordinate 37,102 of JALPQI010006832.1, forward strand.
ATGTATTCTTACTGCCGTCACCACACCGCGGTTTTGAACATCCTATATTGCAATTGATTTGGGTCATAATGATGTCATCGGCACCAAAGTTCCACAGCCTGATTATAGCAGTGCTGCAGTCAATCTTTAGTGCTTAAATGGGGATTCCAAGAAATTGACATTAATGGAAATAACCTGTCTGATCTTAGTTTTGCTGACAAGTCAACCAAACAGTACCACAAACCTCGAAAATTGTGCAATAGCTTAAAATCGTTATTCATACATGTCTCCTAACTTGGCAAATACCATTTGTCCCTTTTTGTTTGGTCTCATTAATATGTCTAGAACACCAAATTATACTTATCAACTTGCTAAATTAAGGTATAAATAGGGGGTAAATGTAAAGAGCAACAAGGACAGGCTAGGAATAAAGTTTAGTAAGTCATCAAGTCTGTGTTTGAGATGGTTCGTGATGACCCTTGAAAACAGTTTATAAAAATGACTCAGAAGGGTGATGGGTCTGTAGTTCTTCAACAGCCTGTTATCACCTTTTTTGAAGAACAGCACCACCTCGCCTCTGTTCCATGCTTCAGGCGTTTTGCCCTTTTACAAGACGGAATTAATAAAGCATAGCTTATTAGTAAATTCAAAATTCTCAATTTTTTTCCACTCTTGTCATAAGTTTTGTTGTATGCCCTGTAATACACATTCGACAGTGTCTTTGACAGATTTTTGGTGAAAGTTGAAAAACAGTTTTAAAATATTGTTATCTCTAATACCTCTTGCTTTTACGAAAGACTTCATTGATCCCACAACCCAATGCTGTTCAATAGATCAATAATGTGGGATTTTGTGGGATCAAGGATTTGGGTTCAATTTAGAGGGCTTTGGTTTAAGGAAGGTGATAGCCTCTTTACTTGGTATATTCTCCTAGGTATAACAATAGTATAAATTTATTTTAAATTAACTTTCAGGAAGGGAAAGAAAAAGAACAAGAGGATACTGAAAATGAACCAGATGAAAATGATGACTCCCATTTCAATGATGAACATTTCGCTGATGTGGGACGAGAAGATCAAGACAAAGCTAATGGAGATGCAACTAGTCAAGGCCATGCAGACTCCGACTCTGATGATAGTGATGATGTTAAAGTTACGATTGGAGACATTAAATCAGGACCTCAGGCTTATGCAAGTTTGAACATAAAAGTGAGTAGAGTATTCAGCTAAGCTTTATAAATTTTCTCAAGACTACGGTGTTTTTATTGATTTCCGTTAAATTAAAGGGATGCTTATTTTGGTCAAAAATAATCAATTTCTCTAAGAAAGTAGTGTCTTAACTCTTACTGTTATTGAGTTATTAAAAAATAAGTTTAATAACTGAACAAGTGTATTGCAACCTTTATTAGTTTTATTTTATTACATCCTAATGTTACTACTTATTTTGACATGTGCCGTCAGTCACCTGAGATCTTGTTCTTAAGTTTCTCTCACACTTGCCATTTCAATTATGATATACAAAAGAGAAAAAAAAATTACGATATTAAGAAAAGCCGATATACCAGGCAACTTCTATTAATGTCCCAAGTAACCTGTCCAATTTAACGGAAATGTAAAAATCACTCTGTACACGGTGAACGATATGAAGTGTTACCAATTTCGATTAAATTTACTTTTAGTCAATATGACTACCTTTTGCCTTGACGGTCTTCAAATGGTAAAAAAATATTTGCTCGCAGCACGTTTGTGATGTTGTGTGTATGGGCTAGGGAAATACGATCGCTTTCATCATTGCATTTATACTAACATGATTAATTGCTCTCACCATTCTCTTCAAAATAGACCAAATAAAAAGTCCGAAACTCACTGCATAGGAGAAATGACACGTGAAATTATGTTTTGAGCCATTTTTGGTTCTTACGTGCTTTATAAGCCAAAGCTCGTTCCTATGTTTGTGGTCTACAACCCAAATGTTTGCCTGCCTAAGACTTCAATGTGGTGTCCAAAACATATTTCCGATAATATGCCGTTATTACTTTGACTCCAAACTTAATAAAATCTACTTGGTAACACTTCTTATCGTTCACCCTGTATGTGTCAGTGCACATGGAAAGGTACCTTGTCCCACGTATTGAGCTATGCATAGTTCCAAAAAGTAGATTAAATATGCTATCAATACAAAAAAAAATATGACTAGATGGAACCACCATTTTTATATAAATATTTGAATTATGACTTCCGAAATGAACAACTTGGACAGTTACATTTAAAATTTATAATGGCAGGAAACACACTTCAACCACTTCGAAGTTACACAGTAAGGCACTCGTCTCACCGCGAGCTACTAAGCTATGAACTATCGGCTTTAAACACGAACAAAAGATACGCACTCCCGTGTAAATAAAAGAGACACGGCGATACTCGCCCAGCTATCAGCTATGTTTAAAGCCGATAGTTCATAGCTTAGTAGCTCGTGGTGAGACCAGTGCCTCAAGGGTATAATCATAATCTTGGGAAGTTAAACTATTATAATAAAGCTTAATTGTTTAAAAATACAATGACATAATATTATTATTAATGATATTATTATAATCTGATTGAAACTCCGTAATCATAGAGATTGAATTTACCGTATTTTTTTACAATTACGTTCTACCTTCATCATATATACGTAGGTTGCCCTGAAAGTTTCGGGAATCGGAAAAAATACGCATTTTAATGAAATAAAAGTACTTTTATTGTTTTTCAAAGTATTCTCCTTTGTGTTTAATACACTTTTTCATTCTCTGAAACCAGTTTTTAAAACAGTTATTGAAGTCTGAAGTGGGGGTTGACAAAATGGCCATTTTATAAGCGTCGACTGCTTCTTCCGCGGTCTGAAAACGCTGACCACGCAACCGATTCTTTATTTTCGGGAAAGTAAAAAAATCGTTGGGACTTAGGTCGGGGCTGTACGGAGGATGGTCCAGTAATTCGACGTTTTCGCCCTTCAGATAGTCGTCTGTTTTCTGAGCGGTGTGAGGGCTGGCATTATCATGGTGTAGTATAATACGGCGGTTAGGGTTAGTTTTTCGCAGTTCAGCAAAAACAATCGGTAAACAAACGCCTATATACCAATCGGCATTGACAGTTCTTCGATCTTCAAGAGCGATAGTCGCCACGTGACCCGATTTGGAGACAAACGTGGCTACCATTTTTTTGATCGTGCTGCGAGAACGAACAACTTTTGTCGGCTTCGGTTCGTCTTCGTAAACCCAAACTCGAGATTGGTTTTTCGATTCAGGCTCATATGCGTAAATCCATGATTCGTCACCTGACACAATACTAAAAACGGCATTTGAGCTTCCTCCATTAAATCTTTTTAAAGTTTTGCGGCACCAATTGACACGTACCGTTTTCTGGTCGTCAGATAACAAGTGAGGAATCCACCGGGAAAATAACTTCCGCACGCCCAACTCTTGTTGTAAAATAACTTGTACCTGACTCATTCCAATGCCTAAAGTCTCCTGAATCTCCCGATATGTAACATGCCTATCTTCCTTTATCAGTTGGCGAACAACATCGATGTTTTGATCGGTAACGGCCGTTTTCGGTCGACCCTCACGTACGTCATCCGCAAGAGACACACGGCCACGTTGGAATTCCGAATACCACCTGTATATGGTCGTCTTTGAAGGTGCTTCACTACTAAAAGCAATAGTTAATCGGTCTCCACATTGTTGTTGTGTTAATCCACTTTTAAAGTCATAATAAATCATTGCTCTAAAACTTTCGCGGGACAGCTCCATTTTCACCAGCGACTCAACGACTTTAAAAAACAATTGAAAATCGGACATTGTTTTTTTTTTTCTAAGTGGCCAGTGTTTTCGAATAATGAGACTATGCTTGTAAGAAAGAGGTATAACACATGTCAAATATACGTTCCTAAGTATTAAATTCCCGAAATTTTCAGGGCATCCTACGTATTATGATTATGAGTCACGCAAGTTGAATGTTTTATATAATACGGATTTTCACAGTTAGCAGACGGAGTATAACTTCGAACAATTTAGAAAAAATATTGATTGTATATTACGAATGTCATGTATTAAGTGATTGATGATTTTTTTATAACTCTGTTTTGCCGTACTTGTACCTAACTTGTATCGAGTGGTAAAACACGGTTACATCACTAATCTGTCGGCTGTCGGAAACATCAAATGCTACCTATTATTTCTCAGAGCGTAAACGGACATCTCATTCATCTGGTCATGTTTTTTTGGAAGTGGTTGCATCTTTTGGTACCATTTTCGGTCGTCAGATACAGCACCCGTTTTTCTATAAGACAACCAAAACCAATCTCAAATCATTCAGCTACTTCCAAAAAAACGTGACCAGATGAATGAGATGTCCGTTTACGCTCTGAGAAATGCCCGGGCCGCCGATGTTTAGTCGTGACCCTCACGTGACGATTAATTGAAGCTAGAGTGCAATATTGTAATTCGGTATGTCAGCGTGGCGTGGGGCTGGTGGCGGCGGGGGCGGGGGCGGAGAAGGCGCGCGGCCCGACGCCCAGCAAGGTGACCCTCGACGAGCTGGAGGGCCCCGGCAGCATCAACGGCGTGCCGGCGCTCGAGTTCAACATCGACACCATCGAGGACAAGCCCTGGAACAAGCCCGGTGCTGACATCTCAGGTTACTCATTTTATACAGCGTGTTTTTCTTCATATGCTATAACTTTAAGGTGGAATGTCACGGTCAGCTAGGCACTACTACGCCAATAGATGGCGTTACAGTGCCTAGCTGGTGCGAATTCTACGTATTTTTAAATTTTATGTATGATAATGGAAATATTTTTAATAAGTGATGTGTTTGCCTAAAATAAACTGCTATTTCTAATGTGGCCAACTAAATTTCAGATGAGGTTTAATTTATAAAATAAGTTTATTTGAATAAATACGAAACGCTGTCGCGCTTGCGAAGTATGCACACACACATTCAAACCCTTATTCGTTGACGAAACTGATTGCTTATTTCTTCGGAACGTGTTTTGAACTTGGATTAGTCTAAGTTGGATGACCGTCTGACGCACATTCATGAGGACCAAGGTTCAAATCTCGTAATATCAAGATATATATTTTTTACTTTATAAGACTTTTTATTTTTTTATTGATGCTTACTTTACCTATAATCACAATTATTCCAGTAATGCCTGTGGCCTATCCCACAAATCTTCACAAGCGTACAATTCTACAAAATTGTATAAATTCTCATACAAAATAGTTGTCAACTTTGTAGAATTGTATGCTTTTAAAGTTTTGTGGTATTGGCCCCTGAACTAGCCACCTAGGTTTAATTTTGGTAACCTTATTTATTTACTTAAAAATGTTTTCAGGTGATGTTATGGCATCCAGTTCCGGTATTTTTTGCATGGTCAATGTGGAATAGACCATACTACAAAAAACCGGACCTGGATAACCTAATAGGTGTACAATCAGATTGGGACGGAATCTATTCTATGACCTCAGACAAGTTTTCATATATGTATAGTTATATATTTGATATTTCTAGTCACTTTAATTATTAGATTCCTTCCCATTCTAATCACGCGCGGAATACATACATAGATAAAGAAAACAGATCAATTCATAAATGCAGTGTTTTATTTACATAATTTCATATTATTTTTATTTATTCTTTCTGGTTTTAGTAGGTACTATCTCTGTCAATATACAGTTTTTATAAAATATCACTAGTGTTGGCAACATGTTTTCTATAAAAGTTTCGTCGGTCATTTGTGACACGTGCAGTTGGCCTTGGATCTGAAATGAGAATACTCGTTGTTAAAATGGTGTCTGATGATTACTGGAATAAACAATACAGTTCAGCTTTATCTAGTTAGATGGTGGTGATCCTGACTGCGAAGTTAGGGAGGGAGCCTGGGTTCAAAACAGGTTCAGTGAGTATCTACAAAAAGGTTATAGTTTTAAAAGTTGAAGGCCTGGACTCATCATCCCTCGGGAAACTAACGTTTCCGGTAATGTAAATACATTAAAAATATGTTATACTTATAATATATATTGCTATTTATCTACATGACAAGTTTCCTGGGTTATTCCAATCCGTGGAGCAGTTGTTTCGAAAACAACAAATGTTTTTTATTATAATATAAGCATAGTGAAAATATGTAATAAAAAATCTGTTGAAATAGTGGGAGGAAAGATACTCTACCGGACTTACCTTTTGATTTCTCCGTAATATAGTATAATTTCTACAAGGCTTCGCTTACGAGTTTTTCCCGAGCCCGAGTATCGGTGTTTTTGGCCTTTTGGTTATCGGCCTTTCCTTGGCGTTTGTGGCTCCATCCATTCTCATGTAAATCACTGTAGATGCCACGCTATAAAATATTTGAAACAATCGTTAGCAGTTTAGCGTCAATTCGGATTATACAAAGTAATTACAAACCAAAGTAACCAAATGACTGCCGGTGATTTTGAAAGAAAGAGTGACGTTTGTATTTAGTGTTGCCGACGTTGCCGTGCCAAATGGATTATACGTTCAGTTACACGCGACTATAATTTAGTACGCACATTTATTTTAATAACATTAAATGTAAGAAGTCCAACGTATAGTAGTGTAAACGTAACTATTATGTATATATTTTCTATAATAAATGGTCTTCTGATACAAAATATAAAAATCAAGCAAATCGATCGAATACGGAATATCATAAAATAGTACGCGGGTTGGCTATTGAGTGTATATATGACCTGTATGGCAACATTAGCAACGCTTTCCGTTTGATGCAGTTTGATGGAACAAAATAAAATAACAAATTGCACGACATGCGTTCGGTTTGACAGAGCGGCAACGCAGCATTTGTGGTCAACTGGCAACGTCGCTTTTTAACGCACACGCCGAAGATACGATTGGTGTATGACACTGTCGCCGCCGACCCACACATTGGCAAATTTGTATTAAAATAAAGTAGTGTTTTAAGCTATTATTTGACCATTTTTATTACGGAAATAGAATTTGCCGCAAATAAATATCAAAATGATTGTGGATGGAAGTGGTTTCATTGTAAAACTATGCTCCATTTACCCATATTTGAATAAATCAATTAGTATGAAAAACGAACCACCTTAAGGAAAGCTTATTTAGGTCAAATATAATTAATTTCTCTAAGAAACTAGTGTTTTAACTCATACCGTTATTGAGTTATTAAAAAAATAAGTTTAATCACTGAACATGTGTATTGCAACCTTTACTACATTCTAATGTTACTTATTTTGACATGTGCCGTCAGTCACCTGAGATTAACTTTTATTTTATTCTTAAGGTTCTCTCACACTTACCATTTCATTTATTATGTATGAAAACAAAAAAAAAATATTTTTATCGATTTTTCCATAAGCCGATATACCAGACAACTTCTATTAATGGCACAAGTAACCTGTCTAATTTATCGCAAATCGAAACGAACACCCTGTATATTAACAGGGATGTGTAGTAAATGTGCTCAATTCGTCAAATCCTTTGTTGTTTATTTCATTGCATGTTTGAGAAAATCACTACACATACCTCGGCCGGAAATATGGAGTTACCCGGTTACCTCAGATCTATCCTATGTCTATACAGGGTGAAGCATGAGTCGTGAATAGTAATACGTTTTTCTAACTCTATAAACAACTATCAATTAAATCCCCCACAAGTTAGGTACTTAAAAATTGACAAGGTATTTTTTTTTTTTGTATTTTTTTGAGTTTATGTTTTTGTATTTTTTGGCTTTAGGATATCCAATGGAATAATTTAATTTACCTCTTCAAATTGAAGTTATTAATAACGGCAATTTTGTAATTTCGTGTAAAATTAGATGATATTTATTACATTTAACGTTATACCTAATAGCTTAAATGGCCGTTATCATTTCTGAAAAACACCTTAATAAAAATGAAAAAGCCACAAAAAAAATAATAAAAAACATGACTATTTCTAAGTAATTTGTGGCGCTTTCAATTGTTAGTTGTTTATAGAGTTAGAAAATACATTACGACACAAGTGCGTAAAACTCGTACGAATTTCGTTTTTGCACGTGTCTCGTACGACGTTTTTTGTGCAGAAGTTCTCCGAAGTTTTGGACCTGACGTAAAATGACACGCTTCTCGCACTAGAGCCAAAGGCACCATCTGTACTAAAAACACTCGTATTACTGTTCAAGACTCATGTTTCACCCTGTATGTCTTCGGCCGGCAACCCCTTTCGTCCCGGCCTCTATAGTAATGTTACTATTCATACATCTCTTGCAGGCCTAGGCGGGCAATTACCTCTTTTTTAATTTATATTTCATTTAAATTGTGCCCCAGACATGATCTTATACACCCATTAAAAAAACTGCAGCAACATATTTTTTATGCTTGTTTTTTTTTTATACTTATTAGTCTTTGTCATTTTAAATGGTTACTTGCGAGGTTACACAGGGGAAGATTAATTTGACTATATTTGACCAACGACGCACGATTTAGGAGATTTTTTAATTGCATGTCTCAGAAAAGCACTATACATACCTCGGCTGGATATTGGGTTGCCCGCTTCAGATCTATACATTATGTCTTCGGCCGGCAACCCCTTTCGTCCCTTGCGTCTGTAGTAAGTACTATTGTGCGCAGATTACTTCAACTACGGGTTTAACGAAGTGACATGGAGCGCGTACTGCGAGCGACAGCGGCGCATGCGCGTCAACGAGTCGGGTGTCACGCTCATGCAGGGAGCGCCGCCGCGCGCGCCGCCGCCCGACATGCATCGTGCTAGACCGCCAGGTACCTACTAGCGATGTAACGAATATCGGTTTTGGAATATTCACGAATGCGAATATTGGGTATTATACAACATACATGTACACAAACATTAGTATGTATGTATGTATGTAAATTCTTTATTGCACACAAATAAAACAGGTAAAAAAATACACAACAATTCAAAAAGGTACAAGGGCGAACTTATCCCTGTAAGGGATCTCTTCCAGTTAACCTTTGAGCAAAAGAGTGAACTATATGAAACAAGAGATTGACAAACAAACGTGTACAGTGCGTGATTTGAATGACTACTATAAATATACTATATTACCTACTATGCTTAATTCGTACATAAACTACACATATAGTTATAATTTAAAATACATATACTACATATCTATAAATAAAATAAAATACTCAACCATTTCACAAACTGTCGGAGAGCCACAACTTCTTCAGACCGTTCCTGAGTGACGTTACAGACTGAGCCTGTCTGAGGGACAGCGGCAACCCATTCCATAATTTCACAGCACGCACCAAAAAAGATCTAGAGTAAGTTCGCGACTTATTACATGGTAAAGCAAGAGTGAGGTTAGCACTTGAACGTAAACGGTGATAATGTGATTAGATAATGCTTGTAGAAAATACCCAAAGGCATTAAGTCCGCCATACTCTTTTGTATGTGCAATATTTGCCATTTTGGCTACGGAACCCTAAAAACGCTGTAATAGCAAATATCTGAGGATGTCTGACGTTACAGGTCCTCCGAGAAACGATGATGGCATGCAACCGCCGATGGGTGGTAACTACCAAGTGCGGGAAAATACAATACAGGTATACCTAGTTCTCATTTAATCTTATTGTTGTGTAAATATACTCACTCACCGACTCAGCTCTCCGGATTAGCAAGTTGAAGTGGCAATGAGCAGGCCACATTCCACCCTGCTCTAGCTGATGGGGTCGAAAAGTGATCTAGTGGAGACCACGGTTGGGCAAATGCAGCATAAGGTGGACAATGTGGATATGCGACCTTGTGAACATCGCCGGGAGACGCTGGTTGCACCAACCGGTGGATGTGGAGGTCTAAAGGGGAGGCCTATATTCCGCAGTGGATGTCTTATGGCTGAAATGATGCTGATGAATCTGATGATATTCACTCAAAAAGGGAAACAATATAATAGAGAGATTCTGGCAAATTATATTGCGTAGTGCAGAATCAAGAGTCCAGTAACGATGTAATAGTACATTGTGGATTTAGGGCGGTAAGTAAGAATTTGCGAACGAGTGTGAAAGTAAAGCCCAAGCCGAAGGCGCGGGCTTTACTAAATAAATACACAAAGAATGCCCTCGCCGGGATTCGAACCCGAAACCTCCAGCTTCGTAGGCAGGGTCACTACCAACTAGGCTATAGAGGCTGACTAATACAATAAAGACATAATAAATCCCAACTGTAGGATTTATTGTTTCTTTTTATTAAACAAGTAAATCTTAATATTGATTTTATTAAAAAACCTCCACACATTTATCAGGGATAATTAGATTCATATATTCACAAAACGATGTTTTATCATCAGCCTCCGGTTAGTCAGCCTCCGTAGCCTAGTTGGTAGTGACCCTGCCTACGAAGCTGGAGGTTCCGGGTTCGAATCCCGGCGAGGGCATTATTTGTGTATTTATTTATCACAAATATTTGTTCCTTGGTCATGGCTGTTTATATATTTATCTATCTATTATATATATCGTCGCCTGGTACCCACATCACAAGCCTTAATTGAGCTTACCGTGGGCCTAGGTTGATTTGTGTAAGATGTCCCAAGATATTTATTTATTTATTTATATTTATCATATTCCTGAAATAAATATACTGTAGGATTTAATGTAATTTTCTCGAACAAATTAAAGTTTAGCTCCCCGACTAATAGCATATTAGCATTACTAATACTTTGGAATCAACATGTCGATTCAAAATTACTGGAATTGTTGACCATACTTCTAGATTACTTTTTAATTACTTTAATGTTAGGACTTTTAGAGAGACTCTAGAATTTTTAATATTATTTTCTCAAATATACAGTGTTTTTTTTAAGTGGACAGTATGGGGAAATCGGAAACTATAGAAGATACAAGGAAGGTGTCTTAGGAGACATTAGGTATTTTTTTGAGATAACAATTTTGACATTTTCGAAATTTTGGTCAAGTGCGAGTTGTACCTAAAAATTAATAACATAGATAAAAAAAAATGTTACGCAGATCGACTTGATTTCATGCGTAGAGAATTTTATTGTATTGGATGAAAAAAATCTGAACAGCAGAAGTTAGTCAAATTTAAGAAAACCATTTCTCATATTACATCCACTGTGAAGTGTCTGCTAGGTACTGCAAGGTCAATATTTAAAATTACTTACACTTTTCGAACACGACATTTGAATTTGGAACGTTTTATTTAAGTTCAAAAGGACTCATAAAGAAAAAAATAATGAAAATATCCAACGAATTTCAAAATACGTTTAATAATTGTTTATTAAACGGTACAAATTGTGCATATAAAAGGTATAACATAAGTAATAATTAAATCTAAAGTATACTATCAAATTAAAACGAAATAAACTAAAGAATAAAATATAACTAAACTAAAGAAACCTATCAAATTAAGACTAAATAAAACTAAAATAAATCTAAAAAGTTGGGCCCCCGCGGCATGGTGCCAAGGATGCTGGCAGCATTACCTCGCTGTATCGCGATACTTATGCGTTGAGCTAGGTAGCTGCCAGCACGGCGGTCACCAGTGGCGTCGACAAGCCGCTTAGATATGTCTATAAAAAACTTATGTGCGCTGGGACCCCACGGACCAAGGGTCTCACTCAACCCCGAACGGCATGAATATGTAGCCGGAGCCGAGACCCGAGTATTTCACATTTTTCCGATGTTCGGCCGCCTTCGCAGCCGCACCCTCCTGTTTGCTGGTTCCAGAGAGGTGGGAAGGAGCCAGTGTGTCTACACACGTGGCCTCCCAAACTAGCACCCTTCCCAATCTCCATGGAACCAGAGTCGTGCCGTCAGGTCTCTTGCCATCGTCACGTGCGACGCCGGTGGGCTCCAAAAGAGCTGGCACGTTGATGGTGGCAAGAGACCGGCGAATAATGTCGTTTAAGGCGGCATGTCTCGAAAAGCGGCCAGCACTTTTCTGACAGGAGAGTTCGTGGTGTCCCAGAACGTCAACTTCGCTGCCGCAGGGGCACCTGTGTGGAGCACAGACGGGGATCCCGAGCCGAAGACAGGTTGCTAGACGTAAGGTTTCGGGCTCGAGGAAGGTTCCTGTGTTCGGGGATGGATAGTAGGGTGGATCGATTTCTTTATTTTCGGATAATCATTTAATAATCTTTACGAATCGATACTATGTGCCTAGAGAAACAAAAAATAGTATGACCATTTTTGGATATTTTATCATTTGGACCTCATTTAGAGGCCCGAAGATTGGCCTTATTTTTGAGGTTTTTTTTAAGAAAACTCAGATGAGCATGGATATTTTCTGTTTTAATTTTATCGATAACCAAAATAAGATTGTTTTGCATAAAATTTGGATTTGCGTGGATTAATTATATGAACATTGTTAGCAGTATCTCCAAAAAATGATTTTCAATTTCGAGGCTCTTGCGGCAGTACTTCCCGAATGATTATTGGAAAAAGATATATTGATGAAGATATTACTTTTTAGACAGATTATTCTTATAGGGCCGCGTTTCAGAAATTGTTAAAAAAAAATTTTGGTTCATACATTGAAGTATGAAAAAAAATATTTTTTTCGCATTTTTCGAAGCGCGGGCCAATAAAATGATGGTCTTAAAAACTAACATTCTTTAACAATATATCTTTTTCCGGTAGTCATTTGGCAAGTACTGCCGCCAGAGCCTCAAAGTTGAAAACCAGTTTTTGCCGATACCG
>JALPQI010006833.1:0-57063 GCA_025490895.1 Thaumatotibia leucotreta
TCGTCGTTCCGGCATCCAGTTTGTAGCTATGTCAGCCCTTACACAAAAGATCCCAATGGGTCGAAGTGTATCCGTAAGGGCCCCACCAATAAGATAAGCTATGTCACCTTTTTACATTTTCAAAATAATAATTGAGGAAAAATAAAATAAAATAAAATCAGTAGATACACGTGATTTAGTAAAATCATTTAAATATCTCATCATCATCATATCAGCCGAAAGACGTCCACTGCTGAACATAGGCCTCTCCCAACGATTGCCACAATGACCGGTCCTGCGCCACCCGCATCCAGCGGACTCCTGCGACCTTCACCAGGTCATCAGTCCACCTTGTGGGGGGCCTACCCACGCTACGCCTTCCGGTACGTGGCCGCCACTCAAGAACCTTCCCGCCCCAACGGCCATCGGTTCTACGCGCAATGTGCCCCGCACACTGCCACTTCAGTTTAGCGATTCGGAGAGCTATTTCAGTTACTTTGGTTCTGCTGCGGATGGTCTCATTTTTAATCCGATCACGCAGAGAGTATAATTTAAATATCTAGGCAGCATTATTAACAATGAATCGAGATGCACTCAAGACGTAAAAACACGCATATCAATAGCTAAAAAAGCATTCAATAACAGAAAAAATATGCTCAAATCTAAAATAGCAACACACCTACAAAAACAACTGATCAAGACCTATGTCTGGAGCATTGCCTTATATGGCTGTGAAACCTAGACTCTCACTCAATTAGACCGCGAAAAATTAGAAGCATTTGAACTGTGGTGAAAAGTATTAGCTGGACAGAAAAAAAAAACGAGGAAGTGCTTAATTCAGTCCAAGAAAAAAGAGCTATCTTAGCAACAATAAAAAACCGAAGAGGGAGAATGTTTGGCCACCTTGTACGACACGACAATTTCATCAAAAATCGAATAGAAGGGCAGATAGAAGAAAGGAAGGCCGCGAAGGGCGTATGTAGACCAACTGAAGGAAAAGGCACAGGTAAGGTCGTACAAGGAGGTAAAGGAATTGATGGACGACAGAGAGAGATGGCGATTACTCCACCGACAAGGGCACAGCCCTTAAATAGGATGATGATGATGATGATGATGAGATACACGTGTTCTCAGCACACTCGTCGTGTTGTCTCTTAAGTGTTTAATGAAAATATAATTCAAGTTTAACGGGCGCATGTTGCCGGTAAATTTATTATTAGTATTTAGCTTTTAGTAATTACAAGAGATTAGAACTCTAGGATACCTTTAAGACATTTTAATTTTGGCCATTTACTTATTACGAGTACACCTTAAAACGAAATATTCACCAAATCAACTAATCCCACAGCCAGTTCAATTAATACTTGTGTTGTGGCCGTTGTGGGTATTAAGACGATAGTATAATTATCTCTATAATTTGATTAATTAATTAATCAATAGGCATGATTAGTGGCAAGTCAAATCAGCATCTTTTTTCGAACTGTCAATACGATCACCACTATGGAATTTTATATGAAATACACGAAAGTGACGTCACGTTTGAGTACTGCCAAAAAACCTAGTCTTTTAAGTTATTTTCAATTTATGTATGTATGTAAATTCTTTATTGTACACAAAACACAGACAAAATAAAAAATTTAAAAAAAAATGGACAGGTACTTATTCCTGTAAGAGACCTTTGAACAAAGGAGTTGTCTACATGAAGCAAAAGATAGACAAACATACCATGTACAGTGGAGAATATATTTGAGTAATACCAAAAACTTAACTGTTATTATACCAACTAAGATAAACTCATACATCCAATAAACATATCATTAAAATATATAATACATATACGTACATATACTACTGATCAATAAATATAATACTCAACCAATTCACATAATGTCCGAGAGCCACAACTTTTTCAGATTGTTCTTGAGTGACGTTCCACATTTTCCACAATTTCACAGCACGCACCAAAAAAGATCTATCAGATCGATTTGTTAAATAGAAGTTCCGTACGAAAATTACTGCAATCTACATCTTAGTAATAATTTCTTCGTATATTATGTCGTGCATAATGTGAAATAATTTATTTTAACTACAGTCATCAATCATCATGCTTATTGCCTTGAAGTCTATTAGACTATGCAAGCAGTGTTAAGAAAGCACCAAGATTAACCGTCTTTCGTGGCTGTATTGGCCAATGCGGGATCGGCATACTTGTAATTTGATAGATACATAGTATTGTAAATTTTAAGCCGGCAGTAATAGTAGTTGACCAAGGGATTGATGTGTTCCTGACCATGAATTTATTAAACATTGATGATGGGCAGCAGCATCATTATTGGTGGTAGGGTGTGCTCCCGGTTCTGAATGTGTATATCATCATCAGCCAATTGACGTCCACTGCTGGACATAGGCCTCCCCCAGAGAGTTCCACAAAGATCGGTCGTGAGCTGTCCGCATCCATTGGACACCCATCCATTGAACGAAAGTGACTGACATAGCCCGAAGAATCGCCAGGTTGAAGTGGCTGTGGGCTGGCCATATTGCCCGGAGGACCGATGACCGGTGAGGTCTGCGTGTTCTCGAGTGGCGACCACGCACTGGACGGCGCAGCGTGGGAAGGCCCCTTACAAGATGGAGCGACGACCTGAATGTGTATGGCAAGAAACAATCTTAATATTACGAACTTAAATACTTAAACCTTGAGTTCACATACATTTTTTAAATTATTTATATTTATAGGTATTAACGTAAAAATAAATCTGCAAACGTGTTTCGCAATATGTGTCAAAGACGTCGAATGTTATGTTATGGCATGTCGGCCATATTTTTTTAAAAAATTTTTAGATTCTACAGACGATTGGTAAACAGTGTATTTTGAAGCACGAGATGTATATGTAAAGGAGACTATACAGGGTGTAAGTCTAATACGGGTGAAGCTCAAGGGGTGTTAGTTTACGACATAATAAGTACATTCAAATAACTTATAATTAAAATTAGAGCAACAAAATTTTCTATACAAAATAATTCGGCGCGCTATGTAGAGCAACATACGCGACTTAAATACTCGATGACAGCTAATTTCAAAAGCAGATGACATAACTGCAATATCAACAATAACAAATGTTCGTAACTACATTGCTGCTCCGATAATCTTAAAAAAAATCTGTCGGGTCATAATTGAGAGTAACTGTAAAAAACCTTGTAATCCATGATTACACTAGTGAATCCCATGCCTGGTTTAATTGATCGCTCGTATTAGACTTACACACTGTATAAAAATGTTATCCTAGTCACACTATCAACGTTCGTTCAGGTCAGCACATCAGTGCAGGCATCCATAAGTTACGGTAACTGCTTACCAGCTGTATCATTGCTTACCATCGTAGCAAAGCATATACCTCTACATACGACGGTGTACGAAGACATTTTAAATAAAATAAATAAATAAATACTTTTGGACATCTTTACACAAATCGACCTAGTCCCACGGTAAGCTCAGTTAAGGCTTGTGATGTGGGTACCAGGCGACGATATAAATATATAATAGATAGATAAATATAGATATTTAAATACACGGACAGCCATGACCAAGAAACAAATATTTGTGATAAATAAATACACAAAAAATGCCCTCACCGGGATTTAAACCCGGAACCTCCAACTTCGTAGGCAGGTTCACTACCAACTAAGCTACGGAGGCTGACATTTTATAGCGAGTGACTAAGTGATTTTCTTCAATCGAATCCTATTTTCTTAAAGGGTAATTTAGGAAATGGGATCGTAAATATGCTCTAAGAACATCTTTACCCGTACTATCAGTTCGCAAGTAGCGTTTACGTACGCCGTGTGGTGACGGCAGTAAGAAGACATTTGTCACCACCCCAACTCCTCCTGCGGGTGTCGTAAGAGTCGACTAAGGGATTGAAGTGTCACTGGCCATTCTACAAGATTGATGATGGGCAGCAGCGTCATCATAGTGGACACATTACTGCGATCGTCAATCCGCTTGCCCAGCGTAGCGATTATGGGCATTTACCTCCTAATGCGTCTATACGCATAGTTAATAGGAGAGGCCTACGTCCAGCAGTGGACTAACAAAGGCTGATGATGATTTACGTACGCGTTTACTCGATCCAAGTAACCATACTATGACTTTTCAAGTGTTGGTAACATTAGGTTTTACTCGATACGTAAAGCAAGTCATCGCGCTCGCTCCAATATGTCAATGCGAGCGCGATAGAATACATTATTTACGTATCCAGTAAAATCTAACGTATCCTTTCCTTTCCAACTCATGGTACGGCTACAGCATGCTCGCACCATACATCAGTGTAAGCGTGATACACTGCTGTAAGTAGGTATCGAATAAACGCTAAAGCAATCCTTAGTTGCCAACTCAAGGCTCTAGGAGCTACGGCGTGGCTTAAAAGTATCGCACGTAACTTATTTTTCATGACACTTGCTGTCTAAGCGCGTCATTGCTTGCATGAAATGTCAGTACGTCATAGAATAATATTTTGTCTTAAAAAAAAAACGTATTTTTTTGTCCGCAAGTATGATGGAAAACATTGTATGCATCACGGTCGGTAAGCGGAATATTAACTCGAGTCATTAAAAGCCCTCGGGCTACGGCGTCGGGCTTCTAACACTCACCCTTGATGCACAATATACTATTCTACCCTTCTAGCTCGCACTACACGAATACGAGAGAGGTATACAGTAAAGAGCGTATTCCCATTTTAGGTCGGCAACGCACTTGTAATACGGTGTTGCGGGAGTCCATGGGCGCCGGTGATCGTTTGCCATCAGGCGATACGGTCTGCTCGCTTGCCTTCTATTCCATTGACATTAGTTCTAAGGTGATTTTTTTTCTGTGGCTGAATGTCAAAATCTAGTGTCACAATTTGACATTTTAAAACAAAAGATAGTTTGTTTGCAGATCTAGGAGTTACATAAATAAATGAAATCTCTTTACATAAGATCTTAGCACATAAGACCGGATACGTAGTATTTCCGGGTTTACTTTAAAGTAAGTAACATTAACATTGCCTAGCAGCTATGCTGTCCTCTTATTCACACATTCGACGCTGCGGTCGTCAACGAGCTCGACGTCGAGACAGCCTTGTCTAAAATCCTAGCTGTTTTATTTGACATTAGGAATCGAGGCTGTGAGCGAGGTTGTGGGCGAGTTCGTCGCTGTTTTTCGTTAGAGAATACGAAGTTCGTATATTAAACGTCAAACTCTCGACGCAGTGTAGTTCCAGCTCACGCCGCATTCGTCGCCGAGCGCTAGTGTCGTTTAAAGTACATTAGCGAATACCATTTTTAGGCTCGACGCTGCTGCAGCGCTGACACAGCGCTGACAGCAAGGCGGTTTCCTTAGTGAATAACACTGCAGGTTTGAGAAAAAAAACACGCGCTCGATACTCACACCAGCAGCTCATGGTAAGGATCTGGTTCTCGCATAGGGAAATCACGGCCCAAGTCTTCCAAATTTTATGGTTGAAAATTTTACGACCTCTAATCCGAATATGGAGGCACCGGCTCGGGTATAGTCAAAGCAACACTGGTTTATTCTTCTACTTTGCATTTAAGTTTATTTTAACATATTGAATAACAGCTACTCTTACTTTTATAAAGAATGCAAATATTGTTGTAGTAATTAAGAGTAAAATGACATTCTATTTTTAACTTTTTAATAGTTAATTGATTGAAACAAATAAATGATTAAATGTAATTTTAAAAAGAACTAAACTTAACTTACATGAATAACTAAACTTAACTTAAAAAATAATGAAAACGAACTATAAAATAAAAACCTTAAAAGTATACCTACAAGCTACACGTTCACCTCCAAACCTTCCCCCGGTGGCAAGGTGCCCATGACACAGGCAGCATTCCCGCGCTGTATCGTAATTGCGACAAACAGAGTAAAATTATATTATATTATACTTAGAATAGATGGGCTTTGTCCACGTTCCGGAAGGCGCTAGGTAGGCCCCCCACAAAGTAGACTGGTGACCTAGAGAAGGTCGCAGGAGTCTGCTATATGCGGGTGGTGCAGGACCGGTTATTGTAGCAATCTTTGGGGGAAGCCTATATTCAGAAGTGAACGGCTTTCAGAAATATGATGATACAAGTCAAAGAGTTGCCTGATCAGTGGAGTTAAAAGTTAAAGACTCGTCGTTTCCGGATTTGTACAGTATCGTAACGTCGTACGAGACGCGCTAGGTTGAAATCGGTGGAGATAGGAACATTCGTGCCAGATGTAACTCTGATAATGACCACGATCCTCTGATATGAGAAAACGACCTAAGAAAGACCACATTAAGCTATAGAGGCCGTTAGTACACACATGCACATCATTAGCATTATTAGCCATATAGCTAGTCCACTGCTTGACGTAGGCCTCTTCTATTACCTACATGAACGTATGAATGCATTAGGAGATAATTCCCATAATCGACACGCTGGGCAAAATTGGCGATCGCTAATGTGTCAACTATGATGGCACTGTTACAATCGACAATCTTCAATAAATCAATGGTCAGTGACACATCAATCTCGACTCTTATGACACCCTCTGGAGTGGATTTTTATGTGACGAAGGTAGACAACTGAGCTCTCACCCCACCTGATGGAAAGCAGCAACTGAGGCCCATGGACATAGTGATAAAAAAATCGCCTATGCGCTGCCTACCCTGAGGATTTAGATGGATTGCCTCTATCTATGCCAGTAATTACGCCGGCTATCTAACCGAAACACAGCAGTGCAAACATTGCAATTTAGCGGCAGGTTAACGAGTAAGACGGTGGTGGCTATCCGGGCGGACCCTGCACGAGGTCCTGCCACCAGCAACAGGTAACAAAATGTATTTTAATGATGCTCCTACTTTGGCATTACAAGATGTTAATATGATATCGTCTTTCTCTCTTGGACATTCTAATATTGTATATAAATTGTGAATCCATAGTCGTTATTACACTTTGGTAATATTAGAAATAACATCCATCGTGGAAGCACCATTACTACCGTCACCAGGCGGTGTAGTTTATACAATGTACTATAAAATATTTAATGATTGGAACACTGTAGTTCTTCCGAACAAATTTCGGGATTTTATAGTTATGCACCAGCTCGGGAGGACATAAACTCTTTATTATCTTATACTCTTTTATGTTCTAGATAGTTAGGAAACCTATTTTATCTGGCGCAAATTGGCAGAATTTTACAGTTGTTTCAGGAAGAGCTGTGAATTCTTTATTGGTTGAAAGGAAAATTTTATAAAATCTAGATGTGCGATGTTCACCTACTGAGCCAAAACCAGGTCTCTAACTGTGGGTCTTTTAAGGAGGCTCAGAGCTCTCCATAGCTCGCTGAAGGTGGATTTAGACCAAAGGAGCGAATGCTCATTCTATCCCCTACTCTGCGAAATTCGTTCGTCACACAAAACGTGATTCGTTGAAATTCGTTGATTTCGTAGAGTGGGGAATAGAATGAGCTGTCGCTTGTTTGGTCTAAATCCACCTTCAGCGAGCTATGGAGAGCCCTGAGAGACCGGATCAGCAGTTGCTAGACCCGTATTCTGATTCGCTCCGATATAGGCTGCAAAAAGATCCGATATTGTTCGTCCTTGGCCTTCCCTCTAGTAGTCCTGGATGCTTAGCCAAGTTGCCAATCGCTAACGCTTAGTAGCGTATCGCAGTTTTTACCTCTCTGTCACTCTTTCATATTAGTGCGATAATGACAATTAGCTGCCTTTCATTTACGATTGACGATTAAGCGTTAGCGATTGGCAACTTGTCTAAGCACCCTGGAAACCGCATATTTCCAAGCGTGTTATATGTACAAAAATGGGCAGTATTTATGAAAATCCGCTAGAGACCAAAAAGATCCAAATTCGGACCAAAAGATGACTGACAACACTGCGGATCGGGAATACGGAGGTTCATAGGCGAACGAAGGTTACCTACATACCATAGGTCCTAGGTAAGCAAGCTGAAGTGGAAACGGGCAGGGCACGCACAAATAACCGATGGCTGTTGGGGTAAATAGGTACTCTAATGGAGACCACGTACTACCTGTACTGTGTCCAGCAGTAGACGCTGATTGAAATGATGATGATATGCTGTCACAGAAAAAAATGTTTGTGACAGAGCAAGTACAAAATAGTTCAGTATGAAAACAAAACCTTTAAGAACAAGTTGCTACTCGTTTCAGAGGGTCAACTAGAATCTGTTTGGATAGTCAGGCACATGAAATGTATGGGCGTGCGTTATTCCCAGATGCCTGCATTTTCCGCACAGACTAACAAAAAGCGACAACTTTCGCTAAAACTTTGACACAGACAGGAACTTGCGATGTTCTGACACAGTTACAAAGCTTTTCAAACTTCTTCTCGGGTTTTTGTTAAGCTTTCTATTGGGTAATGTTAACAAGCTTTTTATTTTGTCTTTATAATTTTTTGGCTTATTTAGACTACCCATGTCTATAATCACATCATCATCAGCATCTCATTAGCAGGTCATCATCATCAGCCTATGAGAGTCCACTGCTGGACGAAGGTCTCTCCTATTAAACTATGCGTATAGACGCATTAGGAGGTAAATTCCCATAATCGCCACGCTGGGCAAGCGGATTGGCGATCGCAGTAATGTGTCTACAGTGATGACGCTGCTGCCTATCATCAATCAAATCAAAGAACGACCAGTGACACTTCAATCCCTTAGTCGACTCTTACAACACCCGCGGGAAAAGTTGGGGTGGTGACAATGTATTCTTGCTGCCGTCACCACACGGCTGTGTATATGTCATACAGAATTTGATTTACCCAAGTCGATAATCGCGAATTAGACGCCTTCGTTTGAGTGACAGACACAAATCCTCGAAATTTATTCACTATATAGCTACTTTAGTTAGATTCAAGTGTTTTGTCTGGTTTATGCGCTAAACTCAATTCCTGATTGCCCAAGATACAGACTAAGCCTAGTTTGGAAACCTCTGTTCTTACTTGTAACAGAAAATACCGCAGTATGCATGCGAATCTATTTTTAGTTAATATTCCTACTATGCGACCTGGATGCCTTCGCCAACAATTGGCCAGACTTGGCGCTGAACCGGGAGCTGTGAAAAGGAAGAGGCCTTTGCCCAGCAGTGGGACACCCCTACAGGCTAGATAAAAAAATCCTACTATGATAAGCCTACGTGTAAGTGTACAAAATAAATATTTTTTCAGTTTTCATTTCATTTTTAATCAGAGTTTAAATAACGGTAGCGTTGCAAAACATTCTCAAAATGGCATAAAATAACTGGAAATTTTCATTACAAAATTCTCTTGCAATTCCATTAAGAACATTCTCTTTCACCTTAAGAATTATAACGATATGCTCCCAATCGTTGATTCCCAATCGTTGCGATTCCGTAGTTTGCGATAAGGCCGCTGAACAGCTTCGTAGGCACTTCCATTTATGCTGGTTGGAGGTTTTTATTGACATAAACCAATATATCCGAACGACATTTGATACACAGACACATAAAGGTCCTTACGCCAATTCAGTCGCGTATGCGCATACATTAGCGCGCGGGTCTGTTCACAACTACCCCAGGAGGTTTCAGCTAATACTAGCACTGCCACAGTCACACTAGTTATACAGTACAATGAAATATTTTGGGACACTTTAAACAAATCAACCTAGTCCCCACGGTAACCTCAATTAAGGCTTACGACGTGGGTACCAAGCGACGATATATATAATATAATAGATCATCATCATCATCATATCAGCCGAAAGACGGCCACTGCCACGGACTCCTGCGACCCTCACCAGGTCATCAGTCCACCTTGTGGGGGGCCTAACCACACTGCGCCTTCCGATATAGTAAGTATCCGATATAGAAGTATCCGAACGGTCGTCGAGCTGTCAAGTTGAATTTGCAACAGCTCATTTAGATAATTAAAATTTATTGTATTTATTGTGTAAAAGTATAACTATTGTGCATAAAATTAGTGTTTAAATAGTGTTAAGGGTTCAGTTAATATAATCTGCTTCAAACAATAACTGGAAATAGTGTAGAGTGTAGTAGCTGTCAACGAACGAATTATCGCCGTTGGAATTTGGTGTTCAAATAAATCAGGGGAAGTATTTTGTATTATTTTGTTACACTAACATCACATTTCTATTCAATTAATATCGTGTAACTACATTCTTACATAGCTCACGTATGTGAGCAACGTTTATTCTCATACATTGGCGTAGTGCTGTCTCTCTTTGCTTGACGTATTTGTGGAAGCAAAGTTGATGCAAAACACAATTGCCCCAGACATTACTGACACAATCACACACATTTCAGTATTACTTTTTTGGTCATAAATTGAACATATTAAATTACTTAAATGGAATGATTTCTATCTTCAAAATTTAAAGCTAAATTTTTCTTTTCTTTTACATTGTTCTAGTTACTTTATATTACTTACTAGAATCATTGGAATTCATTTGTTCTTTTTAGTTTAAATATCTTACAGTGTCAATATGTTTTCAGTACAAACCACAAAAGCTGTTACACGCAGTGATGCCATGGCCGCCAAATTAAAACAGGCTCTCAAAGATCTCAAAGATGAAACTGAGTTTAATAAAAAACTTCTACAAGAACAGGAAGAAAGTGAAAAACAATTTGAGCTTGTTGTCCGGACAAACACTTCTCTGAAAGCCCAGCTCGCAAACCAACCGCAAGCAAATTTGTTACAAGTAACGTAAAACATCAACAGGCTAGTATATTTGTGAAAGGTGAGGAATTGGAAATAGTTGAAAGTACAGTCTTTCTTGGTATAACACTAGACTCTAAGCTTCAGTGGGGTCCTCACATATCTAATCTCTCGAATAAACTGAGTTCTGCAGCTTTTGCAGTGAGCAAGATCCGTCAATTAACTGACGTCGATACAGCTCGGTTAGTATATTTTAGTTATTTTCATAGCATTATGTCGTATGGCATTTTATTATGGGGCAGTGCTGCCAATTCAGAGACTAACACTATTTTTGTTCTGCAGAAGAGGGCTATTCGAGCGATATATAAAATGAGCCCTAGAGACTCACTTAGAGATAAGTTTAAGGTTATTAATATAATGACATTGTATTCTCAATACATCTATGAGAATATTATGTATGTACATAAAAATATTATGAATTTTAGGAAAAACTGTGACATACATAATATTAATACTAGAAACAAACATAAGCTCGCAGTACCCGCCACTCGGCTCCATAAAATTAGGAAATCATTCATGGGTAATTGTGTAAGATTTTATAATAAACTTCCAGTAAATGTTACTGAATTTTCAGTCAACAAATTTAAGCATTTTGTAAAGCGTAAACTTATATCTAAAGCTTATTATAGTACACAAGACTACATGAATGATAAAACACCGTGGGAGTAATTTAGGATTTAATTATTAGTTTGTTAAAGTCATGACATTCAATTACGATAATTTACGCTTGGAGACCCTATACATCTCCAAACGTGCATTATATAATGTTATTATTATATACCTATTCGGAGAGAAACCTTACTTCTCTATAAATTATTACTTATAAATGTTGTGACTTTTAGAGACTTTACATCTCTTGTTATTATTATTATATTTCAATTTATTTAAAATCAATTTTATGTATTTTTTTAATGCATGTTAGTTGTAAGATGTACCATCATTGTTTGAAAAAATAATTCCCGCCAAGTTTCTTACCGGTTCTTCTTGGGTCAGCGGTGTAGGGTTCGAACCGGAAGTAGTTTTTCATATCTAGACGATTCAAAAGAGTTTGTTGCTATTCCAATTTGAATAAAGAATTATTTGACTTTGACTTTGACCAGGATATTGAGTATGAAAATATGCAGGGCGAACGGGATGAATTACTACTAGAAGTGGAGCAGTTCAAGCATTGTCGTGACACACATGAACAGGCTTTACAACGGATTAGAGACCTGGAACATCAGCTGGTGGAGATGGAGGCATACCGTCCACTGCATTCTGCTTGCAAATATTGCTCCGGGCAACCACATAACAATTTAAGTATTTTTGATGAATTCAATAGTTCTAAGGTAGACATGTTGCATGACAGTTTAGTAAGCCCCCCAGAAATTGATATAATAGATTTGACAGAGTCTATTCACAAAGACAGCAATATCGTTATACTGAAGAAATCAAAAAGGATAAAAAGATACTTAAAACTGAAAAGATTTATTAAGAACTCCAACTTGTTATTAAAATGTCATAAACTTTTATTTAAAACAATTCAGGGCACGTCAAACAGTGTGGACTTAAGTGTCGAACTTTTAAATTGTCAGAACCAGCTGGACCGCACAGTGGAGGAGTTGAATAATCGGTCCACAGAAATGAAAATATTAGAAGACAAGTTGAGAGATCTCAATAATAAACATGAACTTTCTACTAAAACATTACAGGAATACATAGCTTTCATGTCTAATGTTCTAGAACCTGGGAGCGGGATTCCTCTTCGATTGGACTCGCCGCAGCCACCGACGCGCCCGTCGTCGGTGTCGCCCGCAGCTCGCCCGCCCACACCGGGCCTCTCCACGCCGCGCCTGCCCGTGCCGGGCGTCCCTACACCACGCCTGCTCGTGCCAGGCGTCCCTACACCACGCCTGCTCGTGCCGGGCGTCCCTACACCACGCCTGCTCGTGCCAGGCGTCCCTACACCACGCCTGCTCGTGCCGGGCGTCTCCACGCCACGCCTGCCCGTGCCGGGCGTCTTCATGCCGCGCCAGCCCGTGGTCGGCCTCTCCACACCTTGCCAGCCGACGCCGGCTCGCCGCGCGCTGCGGCTCCCCTTGCCGCGGCCACCTGTGCCCTCGCCCCGCACGCCGGGGCCGGCGCCCCGGGCCGCCGCGCCCGCTCCGGCGCCCTCGCCCCCTCGCCCGCCCCGGCGGCCTCCAGCCCGGTGCGCCCCCGCCGCGCCGCGTCCCGGCCCACAGCCCTCCACCCCGCCGCGTCCCGGCCCACAGCCCCGCACGGTCGTCTACTCCGATGACATCGGGGCCGGCCTCGGGGCGTTGCTGAGCGGCTCTCTCCGGCAGAAGGTCACCAATGTGTGTATGCGCGGCGCCTCCGTCGAGACTATCGCGGACCGTATGGCGAAGGATACGTTCGATAGGGGCACGACTCTCGTCGTGCACCTAGGGAATAGTGTAGGCGTGAGGAAATCGCACCTGGGAGCGCTCGTTCGAACCCTGTCAGATATTGAGCGACGTGGAATTTGTAAAATTATTCTGTGCGCCTTTCCTTACGCGAGTGATGCTTCGTATGGGCACAACATTAGAGTGTCCGAATTAAATTCCACGTTGTACAATGTGACATGTTACAACTGTGACTATCATTTCTTCGATCTGAATCGATTTTATAGAAGAAATTGTTTAATATTCGAATTGTATGATAGCCATATGTATTTATCTAAAGAATGTAAAGAGACAACAGCCGACCTACTCGCGTACAACATAGAGCCGCCGGCGGCCGGCGGCGGCGCGCGCGCCGTACATTTAAACTGACAGCCGAGACAGCGGAGAAGCCCCGGCGGATGCTGCTGGTCCATCAAAATATACAGGGCTTCTCCAGCAAGGAATTAGAAGTGGGTCTTTTCTTAGAGTCTTCAGATGTAGACGTTATGTGTGTGACGGAACACTGGCTCGATGAATGCCAAATGCCTTTATTTAATTTTCATAATTACGAGATAGTTAGCTCGTTCAGTAGAAAGTCGGCCGTTCATGGGGGCTCGTTGATTGTATTGAAAACTAATTGTAAATGTAAGGAGAGAAAGGACATAGTCAAGCTTTCTATTGAGCGAACTATCGAAATAGCTTGTGTGGAAATGGAGAATCACATTATATTGTGTGTCTATAGACCGCCTTCTTCAGATTTTACCGTGTTTGAGTCTACGATGGAAGATGTATTGAGACGAGTGTTTGTTAGCAGTAAGAAAATAATTGTTTGTGGCGATTTTAATGTAAATTTATTAGATCTCACGCATGCACACACAGTAAGAATATCAAACTTATTTCAGTCGTTTGACTTATCTCCGCTGTTTAATGAGCCCACGAGGATAACCGCCAGCACTGCGACATGTTTGGACAATATATTCTGTAATGTTGAAGCTACGGAGAAATCGATCATTAGCTGCTTTAACTCGGATCACTGTGGTCAAAAAGCCTACTTCGAAGTCAATATTGTGAAACAACAGCAAGTAATTACATATAGGCCCATCACTGTAACTCGGATGGAAAGGTTTAGAGAAGATGTTAATTCCAGGGTACAGGCACTCATTCCCGATACGAAAGATCCTAATGCACTGTACAAGGAGCTTTCGAATGTCATACAAACTGTACACAAAAATATTTTCAAGCTCAAAACATTGAAGCAAGACTCAGTAAAAACAAGGTTTGGCGATTGGGCTACTGTTGGCATCCATAAAAGCAGGAATAGAATGTATGAGCTTTATGAAATGAGAAATTATAACCATGATGGGAAATTCTTGGAATACGTAAGGAATTATTCCAAAGTGTTTAAGAAAGTTTGCGCCGCTGCCAAGTCTGCCTATATAAGTAACAAAGTCAAGTCGGCAGACAACACTGTAAAAGCGACCTGGAATGTGATACGCTCTAAAACTGGAAAGACAAAACCCCGTGACGGCCAATACAAACTGAGAGTGGATGACCAAATCTTGACTGCGGACTTGGACGTTGCTGGCGCCTTTCAACACTTCTTCATCAACATAGCCAAAGATACTACTGAAAACTTGAATTCGTCTGTGACTAAGGCTCATTCTTGGATATGAACAATATCAAACCATGGAACAAAGATTTTCACTTTCAGTATACAGACCCAAATGAGATCATCAAAATGTTCAAGTCCTTGAAATTGAAGAACTCCGAAGACCTTTGGGGAATCTCTGTGAAAGTCATGCAATCTGTTATCGATGTTATTGCACCGTACTTAGCAAATGTGTTTAATGCTTGTGTAAGAGAATGTGTGTTTCCCGATCTAATGAAGTACAGCAAAGTGATTCCTCTATTTAAATCAGGAAACAAATATGACCTTGGAAACTTTAGACCTATATCCATACTTCCTGTTCTGAGTAAAGTGTTTGAGAAAATCATATTGAACCAACTGGTTCAACATTTCAACAGGAATGAACTGCTTCAGAATCAGCAATTTGGGTTTACAAGAGGTCGTTCAACTACAGACGCCGCCTCAGTACTAATCAAGCATATTTACGACGCCTGGGAAAATTCGCAAGATGCTATTGGTGTCTTCTGCGACCTCTCCAAAGCATTCGATTGCGTGGATCATGATACACTATTACACAAGCTAAAATACTATGGATTGTCAGTGGAAGCTCTCCACCTTGTCTGTTCTTACTTAAATTTAAGAACCCAGAAAGTGGTTGTAAATGGAACTGAGTCTTGTGGCAAGACTGTAAAGCTTGGAGTACCTCAGGGTTCTATTCTGGGGCCTTTCCTCTTCCTGGTGTACATAAATGACTTGCCGAACCTTGTAAAAGATAAATGTGACATAGTTCTGTTTGCTGATGATACATCGTTAATTTTCAAAGTTGACAGAAAACAAATTGACTACAGACAAGTCAATGAAACTTTGAAAGAGGTATCAGAGTGGTTCACAGCAAATAATTTACTTCTTAATGCGAAGAAGACCAAATGTGTAAGATTCTCGCTTCCAAATGTAAGAAAGTCTGAAACTATTATCACGTTAAATGGTGAGAAGCTAGACCTTGTTGATAATGCACTTTTTCTGGGCCTTACCTTGGACAGCAATCTGCAATGGGCTCCTCACATATCTACCCTGGCAAAAAGGCTGAGCTCTGCCGCGTATGCAGTTAGAAGAATCCGACAGTTCACTGACGTGGAGACAGCTCGCCTAGTTTACTTTAGTTACTTTCACAGTATTATGTCTTATGGCATACTGGTTTGGGGCAAAGCAGCAGATTTGGACACCATCTTCATTCTTCAGAAGAGAGCTATTCGATCGATTTACAATATGAGCTCTCGCGACTCACTGAGAGAACGATTTAAGGAAATAGATATTCTCACAGTAGCTTCACAATACATACTGGATGTGATAATGTACACACATAAGAATATTAAATCCTTTAAAAAGCTTTCTGACATTCACAGCCGCAACACACGGAACAAGCATAAGTTATTGGTTACCAAGTTTCGTCTACAGAAAGTAAAAAAGTCGTTTGTTGGAAACTGTGTTACCTTTTTCAACAAAGTACCCTTAGAGGCATGGGAACTGCCCTATAATTCATTCAAAATGTACATCAAAAATGGTCTTCTCAAAAAGGGTTATTATAAAGTTGACGATTACTTGAATGACGAGGAACCATGGCCGTGTCTTCAGTCTCAAGAGCTGTCTTAGATTTACATGACATTGACTTCAATACATATTAGTTATGTATTTTGTAGACTTAGTTTATAAGACTGTTAGCTTAACAGCCTCTTTATTATTATTATTTTTTTTTTTGACGTTTGGAGAGCCTTTACACCTCCAAAATTATTAATTTTATTTATTATTCTTAGCATTTAATTTCTTTGACCGTGGAGACCTTTTACATCTCCACACTTAATGTTTATTTCACCATGGAGCCCATTTATCTCCTTATACCTATAGCAAAATTTTGACTTATTGGATACATAATAATTATGTATTCTGTAGCACTAGTTCACAAGACTTTTAGTTTAACTGTCTTCTGACATGAAACATTTGTTTCATATACCTTTTTATTTACTTTTTATTGACATTTGGAGATTCTTTACACCTCCAAATCATTATTATTATTATTTATTAACTGACATTGGGGACACTTTACATCTCCAAAATTATGTATTATTGACATTAGAGAATATACATCTCTAGTTTAATTTAATATTAGAGTTTATTTTACTGTGATGTCATATTTAAATAGGTATTGGCTGTTGTCTTTTAAATAATAAGAATAGTTGCTTTGTGATTGTCACTAAATTGTCACTAAATTGTTAATTTTCTATTTTATTATTATTGTTAAAATCATGACGATTAGAGACCTTTTACATCTCTAAATCTTAATATCTCTTTATTCTGACAACTAGAGGACCTTTACATCTCTAGTAGTATTAGATATAGATACTTAATAATGTTGCGAACTTGTACAATAATAATAATTTTTGTTTAATATTATGGTCCTTTATTTATTTCTGTCTTTATAAAAATGTCTATAATAATCTTTTTTTTTTTTTTATGGAATACATTCTTTAATGCATGTTATTTTAATAAGATGTATTATTATACTGTTTTGAAAAAATAAGTCGACCTGAGTTTCTTACTGGTTCTTCTCAGGAACGGCGTAGGGTTTGAACCAGTAGTAGATTTTTTTCTCTCATGTCAGACGATTCGAAAGTGCTTATTAATAAGCTTACTTGAATAAAGAATAGTTTGACTTTGACTTTGACTTTGATACTCTGTACTGCGAGATCGAATTAAAAATGAAAGCATCCGCAGCAGAACCAAAGTAACCGAAATATAATAGATAGATACATCTATACACTTAAATACATAGACAGTCATGGCCAAGGAACATGCCCTCGCTGGGACTCAAACCTGGTTCCTCCATAGGCTGGGTTACTATCAGCTAGGCTACGGAGGCTGCGAAAGATTATCTTAAACGAACAGCAGACGTCGGCGAAATAACTACCACGCTTAAGTGGGAGTGGGCCGGTCACGTTTGCCGGATGCACCCTGATAGATAGGTTTCTCTAGCAACCGAAATGGGTGTCAAATGGGAGAGGCAGGCCCAGACGGAGATGGCGGGATAGCTTTGATATGTTCCTTGCAGTTTAGGGCCTCATGGTAATCAACCCTTAAATTGATAAATTTCAAAAAAATCGGGCGTTCTAGCCTCCTCGCCATTGTATAGAGCAGAAAATTCTGTCTTAAAAAAATTACAAAAAGTGGGTCGAGGGCTATGTTCCTTGTGACATACATTGCCAAATTAAGGGTTAAGAGGCGTTTGCCCAGCACTCTAACAGACTAAGTAAAAAAAAATGGCCAGATGCGAGCCGGAAATACTCCATGTAAAAATCGAAAAGTGACGCGTAGTGATGGATGTTTTGGAAAGCCTAGGTATATCCAACTCAATTATCATGACTGTATAATCATTTTTGAACTCAAAATGACCACCAACTAGTTTTAATTACAGCCGGAACTTTTGCGGACAGGGTCACTACCAACTAGGCTACAAAAGCCAACAACATATACTGTGAAATATAAGTATACTGTGACAGTTTAAAACTGCGAGGGTCGTCCAAATGGAGGAATGTGCCGCAGGCAGCGTCCGTGATTCAGAAACTTCGCTATGCAGTTTTCGAACAAAGTAGTTGGTATGAAAGTAGAGTTCATACCAACTAGTAGTAGTCTGTTGTCGATCAGTTGATACTTGGGCTAGCGCACGGAGTATTTTTTTCACGTACACCGTATTCGAGATTTTATCGAACGTCGTAGTGACAATACAGGGTGTTTTTTTTTCGACCGTTCAAATTCTACGTAGTGAATGTGTAGGTCATACTGACCAACTTTTACTATGGGGACAAAGTCGAAATCGCGAAAAAAAAATCAGCTGTTTCATACATTTCGGCCGGCGTAATGCCGCCAATTTGTATGAAACAGCTGATTTTTTTTTCGCGATTTCGACTTTGTCCCCATAGTAAAAGTTGGTGAGTATGACCTACACATTCACTGCGTAGAATTTGAACGGTCGAAAAAAAAACACCCTGTAGACTTTGTGTAGTACCGTTGACACGCATTCTCGAATAAGGTGGTGCGGGATCCGTGTGAACGTTATTATTCAAAGTCTATTGTCACTACGACGTTCGATAATCTAGCGTTATCTGTTTTTTTTTGCTCCCTTTATCTTTGTAAGAAGGGCGATTTAAGTACGGGCGCTATCAGATATATCGAAGCGGCTACTGTGCTCAAAACTATCTGATCATGCACTTTGACATGGCTATAGAGGCCTGCTGTTTATGAGCACCCTGGCTGTTCCAATATACAGAGTGATTTTTATTTACCGGCCAAACAATAGGGGGTTAATTTTAAGGTCATATCGATGTATATTTACTATGGGACTGACATCCGATTCCAGAAAAAAAATTGATATTCCATAAAAAAATCCCTGAGATTTTAGTAGGCGGAAATGTATAGAAAAAGAGAAAGAGAATCATTCATCTTTAAGAGAATCATTTTATCATTGTTAAAATAACGGATATCTTACTTACTTGTTAATTGTAGTTTTTATTATTATTATTATAATTTTCTCTTAACACTTTGTTATTAACAACTACAACTTACTTTTTCTCCAATATGCTCGGAAATGTTCGCATTAATGTAGCAAAAACGAAACGCGAAGTACCTTCTTATGTACCAGCTCAAATTAAAAAAAAAGATTTTCATTATTGTACAGTTTTTGCGGCCGCGAAATTGTACTAAAATCCATTAATGTATTGTTTTTT
The DNA here is from genome assembly GCA_025490895.1 of Thaumatotibia leucotreta. Classification (NCBI taxonomy): domain Eukaryota; kingdom Metazoa; phylum Arthropoda; class Insecta; order Lepidoptera; family Tortricidae; genus Thaumatotibia; species Thaumatotibia leucotreta. Next base: position 19,544 of record JALPQI010006833.1, read on the forward strand.
ACTTCTTAAAAACTACTTTTGGACTTTGAAAAAAATGCATACAGCCAAATTCTAAAGCCACGACCAAACGCCTGGTCTGGATAGAGCGAGAGACGGCGATCAAATCTATGGCCGTCTCGTTCTATCATGAGTTACAAACGCCTCGGTGTGTCAGGTCGTGTAGGTACGGTTTAATGAAACCATAGATATCGTTACTATTTTTTATGAACGACCATGCATTAAAAAAAAGTTTAGGCGGGAATCATAAGAGATTTTTTCTTTTCAATTGTTATTATAAAAATATTTTGTTTTATTTCCTTGCATGTTTGGAGAAAAGTCCTATATGTGCCTCGGACGGAAATAGAATTTCGTGGATTCGTATGTAATTGTCGGCCTCAGCTTCGCTTCGTCCGACAAAAAATACTCATCCACGAAATTCGCTTTCCCGGCCTCTGCAATAATGTACTATTATATTAGGTACGTTGATATTTGTACATCAGGAAACTATTGGTCTGTTAGTAAAATAATTTGTAGCTATTAGCTAAGTCATTCATATGTTATTTAAGAATTAAAAAAAAACAAAAAAAAAAAAGATTTTTTTTCTCGATTCAGATGTCGCCCTCATAGTAAAACTTCATCAATATGACCTCAGAAGTAGGTAACCTAAAATTTGGCCGGTGAATAAATAAAAAAGTAATATTTTTTTTAGTTACTTAAACGGTTTTATTGCAAACAGACATAGTAATGTTGCGGCTAAATGTACTAAAAGCATATTTTTTATTTCTCATTCTATTTAATTATATAGTACACTGTATTTTACTTGTTAAGCCTTTTATTGGATACCCATATTGATGGGATTAAAAAGAAAAGGGTTATCCGCCATTTTGTAGCAGAGGCCATGTTGGATTTACAATAATACTGAATATACATAATAGTATTGTCGCCAGAACCAAAGGGGTATACCAAATTTCAGCTCAATCGGTTGAAAGAAAGAGGGTGAAATAAAAATTACTAAATTTGACCCTAGAAAACAAACGGGGTAAGCTAAATAAAACCGTTTAATAATAAAACCGTTTAAACATATCTTACTTGTTTGTGTTTTGCAAGTTTCATTTAAATTTCTTGTAACGCAATATTATTTTATAGTAATATTTTCGAGAATAATAGTCGCAAAAGGCTTAAATTTATATTTAATTCTCGCTATAAACCTGGAACATTATTTTAAAACTTTTATTTGCATCAATTATTTGCATTGTTGATTTTAAATGCACACAACTACGCAATAATTTATGTTTTAAAACCGACACTGCGTTTCAGTCAATAATTCCCGCATTTCGGCAGTATTTCGTACCCGCTGTAGCGGTTAGCTAATAGCGCCAGACCCTAATTCAATATTTACCCTGGATATGATTTATGTGGAGTTGATGGTAATGCCGCGCGATTTATCTCTGTCAGATATCTGTGATGTGAGTCAACGCTTCAAATATTATGGAGCGGGAGGTGCTAGGAAATATCGTCGTTTGACAACCAAAACTTACTGTAATAGTAAATTTAATAAAATAAATAAATATCTTGGGACATCTTACACCACGACCTAGTCCTACGGTAAGCTCAATTAAGCCTTGTGATGTAACCAAGCGACGATATTCGAAATATTAATCGTGAATTGTAATATGTTTTTCTAGCTCTATAAACAACTAACAATTAAATGCCCCACAAGTTACTTAAAAATGGACATGTTATTTTTTTGTATTTTTTGGGGCTTGTGTTTTTGTATTTTTTGGCTTTAGAATATCAAAATGGATTATTAAAAAAAATGATTAATTTAAATTAAAATCGATGACATGGTTCCTAAGAACAAATCTTCGTATGTCTTATAGTTTCAGACTTTCCCATACTGGCCGATTTGAATGGGCAACTCTGTATACTTGTATTAGTCCGTGGGCTAGTCGGTCTGAAATTAGAAAACGGTATAATTTGGGGGTACCAAGTGTCCTTTTTACAGTAGTTAGACATATTCATAAGGATGTTAAAAAAGTATGATAGACATCTCAAAGTGGTAGCTAATAGGCATACGGGCTATTTCAAGATTTCCGTTGTATGACAGGTATGGTTAAAATTAGGAGGTACAAATTTTCCTTTTTACGGCTGTTAGGTAAGCTTATAAAAACGTCAAAAATGCAAGATTGCCATTTATAAGTGCTACCTAACAAAAATGGGGGCCAATCAAAGATGGTGGATCTCAAGTTTTACAAAATCAAGTATATCTCGAGAACTATTAAATATATCTCTTGAACAAAATTAAAGGCATATCTGTAAGCTTCATATTTTGCATATGCACCATATTGCTAAAACCAACCACTAATTAATTATGACCAAATTTATGAAAATTTCGTGATTTCGATTTTTTTTGTGTCGTGTTTTTACATAGTAGTCATGACGCTAGAAAAATTAAATATTTTTTTAAAGATAGTGTATTTAATAAGCTTTAATTTGATGTATATAACTTGTTGGCGGTATTAAAAAAAGACCCATAAAAAATATTTAAATGAATTGTATTCATAATCCACCGTATACTTAGTGATTTAAGAGGCGATTTTTTTATATTTTTCAATCTTGGTTATTTGAAATAAGCACTATTTACGAGTAAGGTATTTACGAGTGGTACTTCCATCGCCTCTTAAATCACTAAGTATACGGTGGATTATGACTACAATTCATTTAAATATTTTTTATGGGTCTTTTTTTTAATACCGCCAACAAGTTATATACATCAAATCAAAGCTTATTAAATACACTATCTTTAAAAAAATATTTAATTTTTCTAGCGTCATGACTACTACGTAAAAACACCACACAAAAAAAATGAAAAACACGAAATTTTCATAAATTTGGTCATAATTAATTATTGGTTGGTTTTAGCAATATGGTGTATGTGCAAAATATGAAGCTTACAGATAGGCCTTTAATTTTGTTCAAGAGAGCAATTAGATATATTTAATAGTTCTCGAGATATACTTGATTTTGTAAAACTTGAGATCCACCATCTTTGATTGGCCCCCATTTTTGTTAGGTAGCACTTATAAATGGCAATCTTGCATTTTTGACGTTTTTATAAGCTTACCTAACAGCCGTAAAAAGGAAAATTTGTACCTCCTAATTTTAACCATACCTGTCATACAACGGAAATCTTGAAATAGCCCGTATGCCTATTAGCTACCACTTTGAGATGTCTATCATACTTTTTTAACATCCTTATGAATATGTCTAACTACTGTAAAAAGGACACTTGGTACCCCCAAATTATACCGTTTTCTAATTTCAGGCCGACTAGCCCACGGACTATATATATATTACGTGACGAAGGTAAACAACTGAGCTCTTAGCCCACCTGATGGAAAGCGGGAACCGGGAACCCAATGGACATAGTGACCAAAAAATTGTCTATGCGCTGCCTACCCTGAGGACTTAGATGGATTGCCTCTATGCCAGTGATTACACCGGCTATCTTACCCCCTAATCGATACTTATCAATTTATTGTAAGAATTCACGTCACCATTGTATGGAGCCCAAGACGCGCGAGTCCGACTCGCACTTGACCGGTTTTTTACTTTTAAATACTTTTAATTCATCGGTTCATCGGCCCCACTGTAAACTTCGAAATTCGGAAATTTCGGGGATTTTTCTCTGTTATTCTAAAGGTGCGTTCAGACCAAACGAGCATTCGCTATTCTATCCCCCACTCTACGAAATCAACGAATCACGTTTCGTGCAACGATCGAATTTCGTAGAGTAGGGAGTTAGAATAGTGAATGCTCGTTTGGTCTGAATGCACCTTAATGAAGCTTTCTGACTGAGACAAATTCCCGAAATTTACGAATTTTGGTGTTCGCGGTAGTAGGCCTTAATTTTTTTTATTTTAATGGCGAAAAGAAAAATAGCGAAAACTTCACAGAGCGCCGGAAAAATATATGAAAATTGGGGTTGCCCGGCCTCCCGTTTATCACCGCCTAAAATAATAAATCGGAGATGTATTCAATTTAAATACCCGCACACCGATATCAATTTCGCGCAGGTGGGGCCGTAAAACGGACGGCACGGACGGTATGGCTCTTTTACGACACGGTTGCTAGTGATGTCCTGCAGTAATGTTACAGTAACAAGATATTACAATTAACCGACTTAATCATACGATGTATGGCTTATAAAATAAATAAGAATTAAAATAATCACCAAATAAAAAATTTAAAAAACCGACTTCAACTGGTTTCTCCAAGATTCCCGATTTGTTTCCATCATTGGTTTCCTCAAATCCTACTTTCTGAATGCAAATTCTTGTAAATGAATGAAAATTAACAAAAGCGCCATACATGTACCTATAACATTTGAAGAGATCCCTCGATTTCTCCAGGATCCCATCGTTTTTATTTTAGTTTGGTAAAAGTTTCCGATTAGGTAACGCTTAATCCACTGACATAGAGGCTAAACGTAGCTTTCAGCATCCGACTTGGGAAGACTACAGTGATAATAGTTTCACGTGAGTAATCTACATAAAGTATCATCTACGGTTAGATACAGTAAATTTTTATTTTCTACTTTTTGGTGCAATAAAAACCGTTTAACTTAAAACTTTTTTTACTTATTTTATTTTCAAGTTTTTTGTGCAATTGTTAAGATAATTTCCGATACTATACCTACTTATCCTAGATCAAAGATGTTGTTTATAATATGTAATACAAATTATGCATGCTAAGTAGCGCTTATACTCTCGCGCTTTCATCACGAATCACGACACATACGAGTATGTAAACGTAATGGACATTATTTTATGTGTAACGGGAGGCGAATCCATGCTGAATAGATATTTTTAGAAATCCGACACTAAAAAAATGTTATTAAATATCTCGATCGACAAATGAAAACCAAAGGCTGGGCGTGGTTAATGTAAGCTTGAATGCCCGAAGTGTCTCAAATGGACGTGTTATTCATATAATAAGTACCTGACAATAAGGAATATATCAATCTATTTGGTTTATTGAGAAAATCAAGTTAAAATTTGTATACTCGTATTGTACACATTATACAAGTCGAATTTCGAGACTATAAAATTTAAACTCATTCTCTCAGACCAACCGGAGGACCGCAGGTCTGACGGAAAGTCCGACGCGAGCCGAGGGCCATAAGGGTCAATCCATTCATTGTATCAACGGGAGGGCCATAGGCCCGATGGCACTATGGCACGTACTATGTAAATCCGAGAGACTCACACTCCCTGTCTATGAACTGGAGGACCGCAGGTCCGAGTGCACGTCCTACGCAAACCACCTGCGCTGTCAGCCTATCAACCGGAGGGCCGCAGGCCCGACGGCACGCCCTACGCGAACCCGAGGGGTATACTCATACTTTCTGTTTCATCAACCGGATGACTGCACGTCCAACGGCTCGCCCTACGCGAATCACTCACGCTGTCACTCTACCAACTGGAGAGCCACAGGTCCAACGGCTCGCTCTACGCGAACCACTCACGCTGTCACTCCATCAGCTGGAGGGGCGCAGGCCCGACGGCTCTCCTTACGCGACCCACTCACTCTGGCACTCCATCAGCTGGAGGGCCGCAGGCCCGACGGCTCGCTCTACGCGAATCACTCACGCTGTCACTCTATCAGCTGGAGGGCCGCAGGCCCGACGGCCCGCCCTACGCGAACCACTCACGCTGTGAGTGTATCAGCTGGAGGGCCGCAGGCCCGACGGCTCGCCCTACGCTAACCACTCAAGCTGTGAGTCTATTAGCCGGAGGGCCGCAGGCCCGAGGGCTTGCCCTACGCGATTCACTCACGCTGTTACTCTATCAGCTGGAGGGCCGCAGGCCCGACAGCTTTTCCTACGCGATCCACTCTCGCTGTCACTCTATCAGTTGGAGGGCCGCAGGCCCGACGGCTCTCCCTTCGCGATCCACTCACGCTATTACTCTATCAGCTGGAGGGCCGCAGGCCCGACGGCTCGCCCTACACGATCCACCCACGCTGTCAGTCTATCAGCTGGAGGGCCGCAGGCCCGACGGCTCGCCCTACGCGATTCACTCAGGCTGTTACTCTATCAGCTGGAGGGCCGCAGGCCCGACAGCTCTCCCTACGCTATCCACTCACGCTGTCACTCTATTAGCTGGAGGGCCGCAGGCCCGACGGCTCACCCTACGCGATTCACTCACGCTGTCACTGATAGAGTTATCAGTTGGAGGGCCGCAGGCCCGACGGCTCTCCCTACGCGATCCACTCACGCTATTACTCTATCAGCTGGAGGGCCGTAGGCCCGACGGATCACCCTACGCGAATCACTCACGCTGTCACTCTATCAGCTGGAGGGCCGCAGGCCTGACGGCCCGCCCTACGCGAACCACTCACGCTGTGAGTCTATCAGCTGGAGGGCCGCAGGCCCGACGGCCCGCCCTACGCGAACCACTCAGGCTGTGAGTCTATCAGCCGGAGGGCCGTAGGGCCGTTGGCTCGCCCTACGCGATTCATTCACGCTGTCACTCTATCAGCTGGAGGGCCGCAGGCCCGACGGCTCTCCCTACACGATCCACTTACGCTGTCACACGGCTCTCCCTACGCGAATCACTCACGCAGTCGTGACCCTATGAGTCTATCAGCCGGCGGGCTGCAGTAATGACATACGGTACTAAACCGCGGTCGCTTATAATGGGCCTCATAAGAAGGCTCCAAGTCACCCAAAGGGCAATGGAGAGGCTTATGCTAAGAGTCGCTCTGCGAGATCGGATTAGAAATGAGACCAGCAGAACCAAAGTAACCGATATATCTCTTTATACCGCTAAACTGATGTGGGCGGGGCTTGTCGCGCGTGGAACCGACGGCCGTTGGGGCGGTAAGGTTCTCGAGTGGCGGTCACGTACCGGAAGGCGCAGCGTGGGTAGGCCCCCCACAAGGTGGACTCATGACCTGGTGAAGGTCGCTGGATGCGGGTGGCACAGGGCCGGTTCTTGTGGTAATCTTTGTGGGTGGCCTATATTCACCAATGAACGCCTTTCGGCTGATATGATGATGATGATGATAATTAAATCCGTATGTTTCTGCCTAATGTCTAAAGCAGTACTTCAAAATCTACATATCGTTAAACCTAGCGGTTATGGCAGGCAGCAACACTGGACTATCAGATTTGAGGAGTTGGACATAAGTGTTAAATTAGCATGTTTTTACTTCATATCAAAAGAACTTCTTTAAAATCAAGATATCGATAAAAGATAATCCTTGCGGTTATTGTAGGCAGTACTGCAGCATCAGGAGTGAGGAGCTGGAAGTCAAGATTAGGCTCTTAGTATTTGATTATGCCAAACATGCTATACTTTCATTTTCACGTGTCTAACACTCTCGGTTAAGGTAAGCAGTACGTCTGCAGCATCAGGCTTTGAGGATACAAGGATACAAATATTATAATATTGCATTGTCATGGGGACTTGATAAGAGTTCCAAATTTTATTGATTTCCGTGCAGTAGAAGTGGTCGAAAAATCAATCACAAGATTTGAAGCATCGACGACAGTGTTGATACGCGGTGAAGTTAATAAAAACCGTTTAAAAAGAATAAAATTGACACACATACTTAAAAAAATAAATCAAAGAATTTACAAAAACAATTTGAGTTAATCCACAAAACATCATCATCACCATCAGCCTATAATGGTCCACTGCTAGACGTAGGCCTCTCCTATATTATCTATGCGTATAGACACATTAGGAGGTAAATGCCCATAATCGCTACGCAGGGCAAGCGGATTCGCAATCGCAGTAATATGTCCACTATGATGACGCTGCTGTAGGTATATGATATACAGCCTCTATAACACAATGATATACCATTTAATTTGTGATATTAGTGTCACATCACTAGTTTTACAGCTCTCCGTTGCGGAACTGAATAACTATACCGCCATTATTATTTTTATACTGATATCGGATCCGGCTTTACGACGGGTGATAGTTCCGGCCGATGTAAGAATGCTGTTCGAGATATAACGTAGCGATTTGAATCATAAAACAAGGTATCGATGTGACTATTTGACACTGCGGCTAGCTTTTTTTGGTACTCCTTCCCCTCCCCGAAAAGTGGGGATGATTTTTTTATTTTGCTATAATCTTATAATGTGGTGTAGGTATTGTTGAATAGGTAGGTCTTTTAAAAAGAGTAAGGGTGCGGCTTTACTGACACGGAGCGGAGCGGAGCTGTGGGAGCTCGGCCAATGAGACCGCATCACAGTGTTTCGAATTCGAATTTGAAGAATTAATTAGTCAATTTAGCACAGCTCCGCTCCGCTACGCGTCAGTGGACCTGCACCCTTAGAGTTCCAAAACTGAATATTTTTGGCAATAGCAGCTTCGGTATAAAAAAAAATTGTCGCCCTCCCTCTAACTTTCGATCCGTGGGTCCAAAAAATATGGAATAAAATCCTGGATTATAGAATACTTTAAAATGTGTAAAATTATTTTGAACATAATAGGCCCAGCCGTTATTGAATAACTACGGAACCCTACACTAAGCATGGCCTGACATGCTTTTGACCGGATTTTTATATTTAGATGTAATCGAAAGCTTATTTGGGATTACATTTTGAAAAATTCTCAAAATTTTTGCATAATAATCAACCGCAGTATGCAAAAATATACTATTTAACATAGAAATGTTAGTATATGTGTGTATCTTTGTATTTCTGTCTGAACAACATGTACGTGATCTATGAACATACCCACATGAGGTGTTTCAAATCAAATTATGTTTCCCTCAGCGACTTATTCTGGATAATGTATTTACTGCAACTAAACGTTAAAGAAATCGTCTTAGTCTTAGTGCTACTGGGTGCTTAGGTTGCCAATCGCTAACGCTTAATCGTCAATCGTAAACGAAAGGCAGCTAACTGTCTTTGTCGGACTAATATGAAAGAGTGGCAGAGAGGGAAAACTACGATACGCTATTAAGCGTCAGCGATTGGCAACTTGGCTAAGCATCCTGATCAATAAAGTTTGCGCGCTAGGTGTTGTATGATATTAACATTTGTGATGATTAGCTTTTTTTGTAAGGCTAAACGATAAAAATAAAATATAATATTTATTTCGTCTGCCTCTTTGCGGAGTACAGTTTTTTACTTATTTCGGTATGACGAATGAACTTTACGATATCTTGTCACCACAATGACAAGATATCGTAAAGTTCATTCGTTTGAAAATAAAATCGTAAATTTTACGTGTTTACATGACTTCGGTTTTATGTAGATAATATTTATTAAATATTCAGTTTATCATCAAATATTGTGGCAATCAAATATTGTATTTTAACGAGATTGTTTTTTCCAATCCGTTTTTAATTTGATTTCATTTTTTATTACTTTACTATGATGCCACAGTTTCTACCCTTTTTCAATCTGTTTACGAAATAAATAAATCTACAAAATCCGATTGTGTTGCGTTTATTAATTACATCCCGACGTTTTGAACTGCTCACATCGTTTGTCGTCCATTAAATTTCGTCGTCGAAACCTATGGTCCGTGGGATCCTAGCGCTCTGAGTCTCTTCAAAGACCTATCGAAGAGACTCAGAGACGCCACGGGTGACCCAAAGGCTGGCTTCATTCAACGTATTAGCTTGGCAATCCAGCGAGGAAATCCTGCCATCCTGGGTACTACGCCACAGAGGCTTGTTTTAGATTTAATTTAGTTTTATTTCTGATATGGTCTAGTTTTCGTTTAGTTATACTTTTAAAATGATATTTCGTATGTAACTGTAGTTTCTTTATCAATAAATACAGGGTGTAAGTCTAATACGGGCGAAGCTCTTAACGGGTGTTAGTTTACGACATAATACATTAAAATAACTTTTACTTAAAATAAGAGCAACAATATTTTCCATACAAAATAATTCCGCAATGTAGAGCAACATACGCGAGTTAAACACTCGTTGACAGCTAATTTCAAAAGCAGATGACATAACTGCCATATCAACAATAACAAATGTTCGTACCTACATTGCTGCTCCGATAATCTTAAACAAATTCTATAGGGTCATAATTAAGAGTAATTTAAAAAAAAACCTTGTAATCCATCGCCCGTATTAGATTTACACACTGTATAATTTTCTAATAAAAAAAATAGTTAATGAATATTACATTTTATTGTCAATATTGTATTTAGAATAAGGCCGGCAGTAGCTGGCACGTCTCGAACTTGGCTTCTGGCGTAACTCTCTAATTGTAATTAACTTGATTTACTTAAACATGTACGTAATATGGCAGCTTTCAGCTAAATATGTGGAAACTCCATTATTAGCCCTTTATCGTACAGTTTCGCTTATGTGCAGGAATGAATGATCTGTTTAGGTATTATTTAAAATTGAGAAAGGGTAGGTGGTAGTAGACTAAGGGATTGAAGTGTCACTGATTATTATTTGATAAAAGATTGATGATGGGCAGCAGCGTCATGTAAAGGTGCGGTTAAACTAAAAGAGCATTCGCTGTTCTAACCTCCCACTCTACGAAATTCGATCGATACACAAAACGTGATTGGTTGATTTCTTAGAACGGGCGCTAGAACAGCGAATGCACTTTTGGTTTAAACGCACCTATAGTATTTATTAAAGTAGGCACAGCAATGAGCGCTTTTGAATCGCTAAAATAAATAGCAAATAAACTACTTCGGGTTCTAACCCTACACCACTAACCCGAGAACAATCTGGCAAGAAACTCAGCGGGACTTATTTTTTCAAATAATAATACATCTTACAGCTAACATGCATTAAAAAACTACTATTCATGCGGAACCGAAATTCCTGGCCTCAAATGCTCGGTATCTCGAATTAAATTCTACACCTACCACAATAGAGTAAGATATTATAATTATACAGGGTGGCTAGTAAGTAGCCCGACAAACTTGAAAGGTGTATTCCTGAACACATTTTGAGGCTATAATGTCACATGAACTTTTCTGGATTCGGCTTAGTTTAAGAGATAATGACATGTTTTATTTTGTTCGAAAATGACATGTCACATTTTTTTTTACTTCTTTTATCATCAAAAATGCATTGGCAAAGTCTGCCGGTATACTCATTCCCACCCTGTATTTATCAATATCATTTTATAATTATAGTGACATAAGATACACTACATAATACATACTGTTAAACAAATGTAAATAGTAAATTATAAATATTAGATGTCAAATACCAAAGAAAAACGACCAAGATCACCTAAGGCCTGACTCGTTACGGATTCGCCAAATTCAAAAGGGTTTTTCTCGACTGTATACCAACGGAATTCGTTCAGGTTTCAGTAATGACAGCTCAAATATCATAAGAATTTGATGACTGCAAATTTTATTGATAAACATTTTATTAACACCAAATATAATGAATCAACGTGAACGGCGACAGCTTATTATCGCCAAATGGCTAGAAAATACCGAACGCCCGAATCATTTTATTGCAAGGAATCTGAAAATGCCGAGAAGAACTGTAGATGACGTATTAAAACGGTATTTTGAGACTTTGTCTACAGCTCAGAGGCCAAGAACCAAAGAACGAACCGGCCCTCGTAACCCAACATTGAAAAAAAAGATCATAAGTACCATACGCAAAAATCGCAGTATGTCCGAACGTGATGTGGCAAAAAAAACATCAACAAGTCGATCCATGGTTCAAAATGCTAAACAACGTGCTTCTATGAAATCTAAAAAAAACGTAAGATCCCAAAAACGTCGGAAAAACAACGAGCAACTATTAAAACAAGGTCTCGGAAACTCTACGATTTATTGGGCACACAAAACTTTCATATAATTATTGATGACGAAACTTACGTCAAAGCAGATTTTCAAACCCTTCCTGGTGACCAATACCTACTATACAATAGCTGAAGGAGAATGTCTTCCTGATTCTGAAACGACGATTGGAGTTGAAAAATTTGGAGCTTAATATTTAGTTTGGCAAGCTATCTGCCCCTGTGGCGACCGAAGCCGTGCGTATGTAGCGAGGGACACCATCACCAAGGATGTATACATAAAAGAGTGTTTGAAGAAGCGGCTTTTACCTTTTATACAGAAACATAATATGCTGACTTTGTTTTGGCCAGATCTGGCAACAGCTCACTACGCAAAAGATACAACAAATTTTCTTGAACGTAATAGTATTCAAATGGTACCAAAAAACATGAACCCTCCAAATGTTCCACAATGTCGACCAATTGAGAGATATTGGGCTTTAGTTAAAGCAATATTGCGAAAATCAGGAAAAACAGCAAGTGATCACAATGATTTCCTTCGAAAGTGGAATTGGGCGTGCAACAAAGTGTCTAAAACCACTGCCGCACACTTGATGGAGGGTATCAGAGGTAAACTACAACAGGAGTGGATTAAAAAGAAGATTCCAGAAAAAATACGTCAAATGTAAAATTTTATACTGCATTCAATGTAAAAATATGTATATAAATGTAATATAGTAGCTACTTTTGTTTTAAATGCATTTTCAATTTGGCGAATCCGTAACGAGTCAGGCCTTATGTCCGAGGTTTTTAAATGTAAATCGTTTTAAGTATATTTTTAAGTAACCTATAACTAGTATGTTTGGTTAAACTGTAAATACAAGTTGGTAGAAATAATAAAATAAAAAAAAACTATTAAACGAATGGTATAGGCTAATGATGTGATGTTATTCCAAAAAGTTGTTCCTTAGTTATGTCTTTTCTATGTATTTATACCTATACGTATCGGAAGGTGCAGCGTGGGTAGGCCCCCCACAAAGTGGACTGATGACCTGGTGAAGGTCGCAGGAGTCCGCTGGATGTGGGTGGCACAGGACCGGTCATTGTGGTACCCTTTGGAGGAGGCATATGTTCAGCAGTGGACGTCTTTCGGCTGATATGATGATGATACGTATCTGATATACCTAAAATGGATTTCGGTAGAAACAAATGTCTCTGTCTGTCACTTTTGCGTTGCTATATTTTGGTTAAAATTCCAAAACATTCTTGGCTCTATATGCCTCAATTGGGTTTATTCTTTTCGGCCGCATTATTATTACTCCGCAAAAGTGTGGGCAGGCCCAATACTGAACAAATAATAACATTTTTCTTTGTTTCAGACGTTGCGGTCCGGTTTGGCAACTTCGTGTCGCCTTGACGTCCGTCAACGCCATTTAAAGACTTTTAGTGTTATTGTTTATTTTGTTCACACTAATTTATGTTTTTACTTTTATTGTGTTGTGTTGCGCTGTGTTGTGGATGCATACCGCCACCCTATCAGGTGATGGCGCGTCAAATGTGAGTTATACCTGTGTACAATGCGACAACTCTTTTAAGAACCAGAGAGGCCTTAATATTCACATTTCCAAAAAACATCGCAATTGTCTCAGCCAAAACGGCCCCACTCTAAATTTAGTCCCAGTCGTACTACCGGCCCCCCTTTCGGACAATCCAAATTCAACCCCTTTTCATGTATACCTGAGTGATCTAAAGAATAATGTGCCCGTTGTTAAAAGAGTTCCGCGCGGTGCCAGGATTTCCGTCGCTAGACACCTTTCTGGCCTGATTACGAAATGTGTGGAGAACAACCAAATTGATGATTGGCATAAACTTTTTACGTTTTCGTTTAATACCCTCCATGTCAAAAAAGATGAGGCAATTTCCTTGACGCAAAAAATCAAAAACAATTGTGTTTCGAATATAACTCCACAGTTTTCGCTAAATAGGTGTGCCTCATCCACCTACAACAGAATTAAGTTAATCGAAAATAAAATTAGCGACGGCGATCTTAAAAGTGCCGCTCGTCTACTATTCACAAGTGACGTACTGTCGCCAGATACTGCTGACACTCTCTCGGCCTTACGATCTAAACATCCCCCGGCTCCTGCAACCCCGTACCAGTTAGACCCACCCACAGCTGACCGGGCCTGCCTCCGAATCGAAGCGAAGGACGTCATCGACGCTATAAATTCTTTCAAAACCGGTTCGGCGGCTGGCCTGGATGGGATCTCACCCCAACATTTGAAGGATCTAACCTCTCATTGTTCGGGCGACGCAGGTGAACAGCTCGTCTGTTCCCTTACTAAATTAATAAATTTCATGCTTTCAGGCAAAATCAACTCGCAAATTGTCCCACTTTTCTTTGGCGCTAACTTGATTGCCCTTTCAAAAAAGGACGGAGGGGTGAGGCCTATTGCTGTTGGGTCAACTCTACGTCGTTTGGCATCCAAAATTGCGGTTAGACACATTAAGTCAAAATTACAGTCTATTTTCGAACCAGTTCAGTTAGGTTTTGGCACGAAAGGTGGGTGCGAAGCAGCCGTCCATGCTTTACGCACCTATCTTTCACACGATGATTGTGAAATTGTAGTCAAAATTGATGTAAAAAACGCCTTTAATTCGGTAAATAGGGACACTTTGCTGGCAGAAGTAAAGGAACAAATTCCCGAACTCTATAACTACCTTTATCTCTGCTATGCAGATCCATCTAAATTACTATACAAGTCCCACCAATTATCATCTGAGGTGGGATGTCAGCAAGGTGACCCCCTTGGGCCAGCAATTTTCAGTTTAGCCATAAATCACATAATACAAAAAATTAAATCAAAATTTAATGTCTGGTATCTAGACGATGGGACCCTAGGAGGTGACGTGGATACCGTACTGTCCGATTTGTCTCTTATCAAAACTAATTTTGAAAATATTGGTTTAGAACTAAATTATAGTAAATGCGAACTCTTTATTCAAAAGACTTCCTATAGTTTGACTGTTTTAAAATCCAAATTTGATTGTCTGACTCCTGGTATAAAAATAGTTGACAAATATTCACTTTGCCTCCTGGGTTCTCCTATTTTTGAAGAATCCTTTCCCGATTATATTTCTAACGCGATTTCTAAATTCCAAAATCACGCAAATCGTCTACTCGAAATTAGCCCTCATTATGCTCTTGCGATTCTTAAGTTTTGTCTTTTTGTCCCTAAATTGACATACGTGACGGAGCACGTGCTGTCCGTTCTGGAAAAATATTAACTTATTAACACCTTTAGACGACTTAATCAAAATTACCATAGAAAAAATTCTAAATATTCAGCTAACGGAGCGTTCCTGGTCCCAAGCATCCCTCCCTATACGCTATGGGGGTTTAGGGATACGAAAAATTTCATGTGTGGCTTCTCCTGCATTTTTGGCATCCGTCCACAGCACGTCTGATCTCACAGGAAAGATCCTAAGGGCTCTGCCTATTAACTGTGAGACTGCGGGTTTGGAGGACGCCAAAAATGCATTCAAAATTGCTTGCCCTTCTAAAAATTTTCCTGACAACCTAAAATCGCAAAGGAGCTGGGACAATGTGTATTGTGATCTAACATACAATTCTCTTCTAAACAGCTCTGCAGGTCCAGATCGTGCGAGACTTTTGGCGGTCGGAACCCGGGAAGCTGGTTACTGGCTGCATGCCCATCCTTCGGCTAGTACTGGTACTTTCCTGGATCCGGCCTCTCTTAGGCTCGCAACCGGCCTGAGACTCGGGGCCGCGGTATGTACCCCTCACTTATGCTGTTGTGGCACAGACGTGGACCGACTGGGACACCACGGACTAAGTTGTCAAAAAAGCGCAGGCCGTATTTCCAGACATGCGACGCTTAACGACATAATCCGCAGGTCTCTTGCCACGATCAACGTACCTGCTCTTCTTGAGCCTACTGGTATTATTAGGGATGATGGTAAGAGACCTGATGGTGTGTCTTTGGTTCCTTGGAGCTTGGGACGGATGTTGGTATGGGATGCTACTTGCGTAGATACCCTGGCACCGTCCCATCTTCAACGAACTACGTTTAAGGCAGCCGCTGCGGCTGAAAATGCCGAATTTTTAAAACGTAATAAATATAAGGGCCTCGGCAAAGAGTACGATTTTGTACCGTTTGGCGTAGAAACTTTAGGTTCTTGGGGCCCCAGCGCACGCAAATTGTTTGCTGAGATCGCGAAACGTCTGGTTGATGTAACTAGAGACCGAAGAGCTGGCGACTTCCTCGCACAACGCATCAGTATTGCGATACAGCGAGGAAATGCCGCCAGCATCCTCGGTACAATGCCACAAGGGCCAATCTTAGATATAGGTTAGGTTAAGTAGATTAGTTAGATTTAATCTATGTACATAAATATTGTAGTTTTGGTAGAAAATGTTACTAGGAGTATACACCACAACACTTTGCTGAAGGCTACAAGAAATCAATTTCAACGGCGACTAATGTTATGTAGCCGGAACGACGGGGCTCATTTCGAACAATTTATCAGTTAAATAATTTAAGTGTTAAAAATTGATAGCAAAGTTGATGTTAGATTTAACGATTTTTTTAAGACCAAATGTTTGTTAGTAACTTTATTCTAAATATTAATACTACCGATTAGTATTGTTTAGTTGTAGGAAGGACCAGGCAGAATAAAAACTAATGTTTTAAATAATAAGCGTGTACTGTAATCTGCCTTTACAAGTACATTTATAGAAATACAGAAAAATATCAGTTGCTTAGTAGGGATTCAAAATTGCAGTGTCACAGTCGATAGCTTTGAACCGGTGACGAAGACAGGTCGCCCCCGTTCCTCTGCAGCCCCCGCTGAAGCCCTGCGTTTAGTTCCAACATGCCCGCCCACGTTGAAAGACTAGACTTTCAACCGAAGAACTATTTCTCGACTGGTAGTGGGCATATCTTGCTAAATGCTCGGCGAATGATACCCGATGATGTCCGGATGTCAGCAACGCGACTGATGCCGTCAGGTCCAGGGATGACGCCAACGATTCGGCCCAGCTTCCATCTTAGCGGAGGTAGATTGTCATCCTTGATAACAACCATGGTATCGGTGGTAAGTTGTCCTTTGGTTTGTCTCCATTTGGTTCGCTCCTGAAGTTCTGAAATATATTCTTTATACCAGCGAACCCAGTAGTGTTGCCTTAGTTGTTCAATCCTCTGGTATCTTGTTAACCTCAAAGGCGGAACTTCTGTCAAACAGGGAGTCGGAAGAGCCGTTAGTGATCGTCCGATTATGAAGTGGCCGGGAGTTAGCGGCAGCAGATCAGAAGGATCGCTAGTTAAAGGAGTAAGTGGACGCGAGTTCAATATTGCCTCTATTTGACACAGCGTTGTATAAATCTCTTCAAAAGTTAGGTGGCAGTTACCTAAGACTCTAACTAAATGGTGCTTAGTGGATTTCACACCAGCTTCCCATAAGCCGCCGAAATGTGGTGAATATGGTGGAACAAAATGAAAACGAATACCGTCATTGGCTGCCGACTCAGATAACGTCTTCGCATGGCTGGTGAGAAATCTCTTTAGGTTGTTATATGACCCAACGAACTGGGTCCCATTGTCGGAGTATATGTCAGAGGGTAAGCCGCGGCGACTAATGAATCGCCTTAAAGAAGCCATGTAACCTTCGGCAGACAAGTCTGTACATAGCTCCAGGTGCACACATTTAGTTTTAAAACAAACAAAAATTACAATATAGACCTTCATCGTTTGACTACCACGACCTTTTCGAGACGCGGCTGTTATTGGACCCGCGTAGTCCACACCGACTACCTCAAAGGGAAAGCCTAGTGTTACCCGTGACGACGGTAAGTTGCCCATGAGTGGCGCAATAATTGCACCTCGCATACGGGTACACAGGACGCACTTGTGATACGTTGACCTAGCTTGTGCACGACCACCAATTGGCCAATAGGTAGCCCTTACGTAGGCTAGCATTGCTTGCGGTCCAGCGTGTAATAAAATTATATGCACGAAGTTAAAATATGTGTCAGTTATAAAGTGCCCTTTAGGTAAAATAATGGGGTGTTTTTTATCAAAATTAAAAGGTGCGTTATTAAGTCTACCGCCTACACGCATGAGTCCATCAGAATCTACGAAAGGATTCCGTTTTGTAAGCGGGTCTTTGGCCTTGAGAATTGTTTTATTTTTGATGTCCTCGTAAGAATAAAATGTTTCTATCTGCGCTAATCTCACTAAAAGATAGGTAGCCGCTTGTAGTTCTATCGTACTAAGGAAGCCCAACGCTTTGACACTACCTGAGCGTGCGTTGTTGATAAACCGTAGAATATAAGCGGTTACACGTTTGAGTTTTGTGAAATTAGAAAACTTTGTTAAATTTAACTCTATTAGAGGCGATGTCGTAATTTCACTCGTGATATTGGTAGTGATTACTTCAGCCCTTAATTCGTCACTATCTTTATTGGTGTGATGAGTTTTTGGCCAGTCAGGCTCATCACGACATAGAAATGATGGACCCGACCACCAAAGATCCGAATCAGCAATTGAGCTGGCATTGAGCCCGCGTGAGACTAGGTCAGCAGGATTGTCATGGGTTGGTATGTGCCGCCAAGGCCAACCGCCAGTAATTTCGAGTACATCTGCCACGCGATTTCGTACGAATACTTTAAGTTGGTTCGGTAGCATCCTAAGCCATCCTAATACGATCATTGAATCGGTCCAAAAGGTACAGCTGTCCGCTTCCATACGTAGTGACGTCATCGCCTTTTGATACAGCTGTGCACCGATCAAAGCTCCGCACAATTCCATACGAGGGATAGTTACCGGTTTGATCGGAGCTACTCTACTTTTTGCCATGAGTAATCGGATAACTACCCCTATATTGGTAACCGTACGTACGTATAAGCAAGCACCGTACGCCGTCTGGGAGGCGTCCGTAAAAATATGGAATTCCACTCGCGATGCATGGATTCCTAGAACGTGACGAGGAATACATAAATTGTTCAGTTCTGGTAAACATGTTGTTATGCTATGCCATTGTTGGGCAATATCTTGGGGAACTTCATCATCCCAAGAGACCTTTGACAACCATAACTGCTGCAACAGGATTTTGCCCTGTATAACAACAGGTGACAGTAGCCCTAGGGGGTCGAATAGCTTTGCTATTGTAGAGAGAATAAACCGCTTTGTTAGTTTTTCAGGGGTTTTCTCTAAGTTGATCGTAAAGTACAATACGTCAGATCCACTTTTCCATCCTAGACCTAACGTTTTGCTTTCGTCTAGGTTACCCAGGTTAAGGTTTCTAGATTCATCATGACTGTTACTGAGGAGTCTAGGTTGATTCGAACGCCACTTACGTAAATTCATACCTGCCCCAGCGAGCACGGCACTGACTCGTGCTATGATACTGGCAGCCTCATGCTCGGTGTCAGACCCAGACAAGAAATCGTCCATATAAAAATCGTGGGCAATGATTTCAGAAAGGTGGGGTTCTGAACAGTCCAGTGACAGCTGTTTGAGGCACCTCACCGCTAAGAATGGGGCACTGGCCGTACCATAAGTGACGGTGTTCAACTTAAATGTACACAACGGCTCAGATGGGTCCTTGCGCCAAATTATCTGCTGCAATGATCTATCGTTCGGATGTACTACAATCCTCCTATACATTTTCTCGACGTCAGCCGTGTACACAAACCGGTATTGTCGAAAACGTAACAAGATCGCTATGAGATCGTCCTGTATCGTAGGTCCTACATGCTGAATATCATTCAGCGTGAGCCCAGTTGACGTGCGCGCGCTAGCATTAAAAACTACCCGCAATTTAGTCGTAATACTAGAAAGGCGCAAAACGCCGTGATGTGGCAAAAAATTGCCTTCTGTCTCTTTACAAGTGACCTTGGACATGTCTCCCAAAGTCTCGTATTCGTTCATAAAGTCAGTGTACATTTCTTTCAGCTGTGGCTGTCGTTCTAGCTTACGCTCTAAAGAAAGAAAACATTGCTTTGCCCGCTCGTAAGAATCGCCTAATGAGGATGAAGGTTGCTTCAACGGATATCGCACCATGAACCGACCATCTGGTAATCGAGAGGTGTTCTGAACAAAGTGTTCTTCGCAAGCCCGTTCCTCATCAGTATAGTAAGCCGACGCGGGTTTAATCGTTGCTTCGTCTAGTTTCCAAAAGCGCGTCAACTCGTCATCCCTATTGTTCAACTGGAGAAAGTTACAACAAACACGATTGGAAATAGAATTATGTGCATAAGGACCTGATACCACCCAGCCTAGCTTGGTTTCGTAGACCTTAGGCTTGTTTCTTCCTAAAGTCAGTCTACCATTACCTAACAGATCGTAATAGACATCGGCACCAAGTAAAAGATCAATGGTTGCCGGCAAATAGAACTTAGGGTCAGCCAGGACTAAATGTTTAGGTATGTTTAATGTTGCCACATTTACCTCACATAACGGCAAATCGGCTGTAACTTTTGGAAGTACATAAAATGTCGTTTCCATACTAAAACTTTTGTCTAATGACGATGTAAATTTTGCCTCACATAGCTTATATAATTTAGAATTAATGTCACCTATCCCGTGCACAGACGAATTTACCTCATTAATGTGTAAGTTAAGTTTTTTGCACAACCTGGTTGACATCAAGCTAGAGGTACTTCCGTTGTCCAAAACCGCGCGTGCTGTATGAGTTTTACCGTCTCGATCGTATACTTCTACCAACGCGGTAGATAATAAGACTTGACGTCGAACTCCAGGATAGGCCAGCAGCATGACGCTATTATTAGCACTGCAACCGGGTTCACATTCCAGCATGTCGTGCTCACTCGGAGTGCTGGGCGTGACTTCGATCACTGGCATCGCCACAGATGCATTTAACGGCACCTTATCCACGTGTAACATCGAGTTATGACGTAATGAGCATGACTTGCATGGACCACGCCTGCAGTACTTCGCTATGTGACCTGGTTTTAAGCAGTTCAAACACACTTTCATCCCTTGAACCTTATCTGCACGTTCCCTATTAGATAACGCAAGAAAGTCGGGGCACTCAAACAACCAATGACCACGCTTACATAACGGACATTCATATGTGGAAAGTGGGCTACTCACAGTTTTATTTTCGCGTTCATCTAGTCCTACGAAACATTTTTCCTTTACCCGCCGCACAGCGTCGCGGGCGTGCGTCGCGGCGGCAGCGCCGGCGCCGGGCGCGAGGGGCCAGGACGCGCGCCGCGCGGGACCATCCATCGCCATGGTCTCCAATAGATTCGCCCGATCGCTGAGGAAATTTATGATGCAATCGAAAGTAATTGTTTCGCAACTAGGCACAAACTCCTCCCACTCTCGTCTAGTAACACTATCAAGTTTTTGACATATTATATACACTAACAATGTGTCCCAATGTGTTGTGGGTTCGTTAAGGGCCGCTAATGCACGTATATTTTTACATAACGTATCGATTAGGTACCGAATAGCAGTCGGCGACTCCTTAGTAATTGGATTTATATTAAATATTGCCTTAATATGATTATTTACCAATAAACGTTTATTATTGTACCTATCGCACAATAACTGCCAAGCAATTTTGTAGTTGCTGCTAGATAAGGCTAATGATTTTATTATTAACGCGGCACTTCCTTCTAACGAAGCTCTCAAATAATGAAATTTGTTTACATCATCTATGGAGTCGTCATTATTTATCAAACTATCAAATGTGTCGCGAAACTCAAGCCATGTATCGTACGAGCCTGCAAATTTCGGTAAAGAAATGGTAGGTAACTTACATTTTACGCGTGAATGATGTCGCGAATTGGTGTCGGAACCTCCATCAATAGTCGCGGCTTTTGTATGCATGTTTACCAATTCCGTAGCCGCCGCAACTGACGAGTAGTACAAGTCCTCAAACTCTGACCGCTCATTCAATTGGGCCCCGTCATCCTCCATCATATACTCCAACTTGGTCTGATACTCATCGTACGTGTTATAAACACTTTCCAATTTCGCAATCCTGAGTTGAAGTTCCGTTATTTGAGCCGCACACAATGATTTATCGGCTAATTCTCGTACATAACCTGAAAATTTTGTCAATCGCGATTTAATATGACCCCTTTTTTTCACTAATTCTTTAATTAGTGTTTCATTCATGTTGAATTCCACTTAAATATTCACCTTTTAGCACTAATCCGCACTTTGTTCCACCAAACACCAGCACAATTAACTTAGAACGTAAACTTAAACACTTTTAATCGGGATTACGAATATTTAACACCAATTATCCACGATGTTGTTTACGTTAAGCAGCGGGCTAAGTTATGACGATTGGTACCTACGGCGGCCGGGCGACCCGTTAGATAGGTATAGAAAAAACGTCTATCTGCGCTCGGCCGATGCACTTGCATGCAAATATGCAAAATTAAGATTTTGTTTGCGTTATTAGGTACGCCCTATGATTTATTATATTATAATCGTACTTATGAAACAATTTATATGTCAGATAGGTACCTAGGTATATGATTCTAAGCAGACAAGATGACTATTTTGTGTCAAATAGAAGAATATTGAATATTGTGTTCGTTTCGGTTATAGAAAATAGTAGGTGTAAATATAGGTATTAAGGAACGGACTCACTTTTAGCTCTTAACCTGTTCACGCCTTGATGTCTTCATCGGATTGTAAATTCCGGCAAGTAGGTATGATGGTAGAACAATTAACCACTTCGTAGCTGGTAATAAATAGATGAAGATATTGCCGCCTCGGGATGTTTTCTAGCTGCACTCCTCACTGGAACACCGGTATGTTGGATGCACAGGAAATATTCCACACGATGCGTTTCTCCTTTGTCTCAGCCGTTGTGGAGATCCTTAATGTTTCCTTTTCGCTGGTTCAAATAATTATTCGGCATCGAAGACCATGTTTAGTTGTAGGAAGGACCAGGCAGAATAAAAACTAATGTTTTAAATAATAAGCGTGTACTGTAATCTGCCTTTACAAGTACATTTATAGAAATACAGAAAAATATCAGTTGCTTAGTAGGGATTCAAAATTGCAGTGTCACAGTCGATAGCTTTGAACCGGTGACGAAGACAGGTCGCCCCCGTTCCTCTGCAGCCCCCGCTGAAGCCCTGCGTTTAGTTCCAACAAGTATAATAAAATAAAGAGTGTTTATTTTTTTTAATTCTAGTTGGTTCGAGTCCCGGGCGCAGCAAGCGAGTTTAAAAAAATATTTTAATGCAGATAAATTATGTTCCTTTTAAAAAATAAAGGAATGTCACCTTTAAGTAAAATGAGCTAGCTTAAGGATTTAAAGTAGTTTTCCTCCATGGCCTGAGTTTAATTTCCACACTGTATAAATAAATAAATAAATATCTTAGGACATCTTACACAAATCGATCTAGTCCCATGGTAAGATCAATTAAGGCTTGTGATGTGGGTACCAAGCGACGATATATTATAATAGATAGATACATATAGATACTTAAATACTTACATAGACAGCCATGACCAAGGAACAAATATTTGTGATAAATATATACACAAATAAAGCCCTCGCCAGGAATCGGACCCGGAACCTCCGGCTTCGTAGGCAGGGTCACTACCAACTAGGCTTCGGAGGCTGACAATAGTACATTTCGATGCAAGTGCAAAATTTTTTTTTTTTCAGCGAGGCTGAAAGTTGGGGCCCGAGTGAAACGAGGGCGACAATCACCCGAGTTAAAAAGAAGTTTTTACACGTTAATCGAACGAATTTTTTCATAACGAGTACCTTGAAAAGAGAAAATAACGCACGCGAAGCGTGCGCAAAGTTTACTTTTCCGCACTAGTTAGGAAAAATCATTTGTGGCAATATTTAGCCTATGCTGAGCAGTGGAATTCTTTCGGGCTGATATGATGATGATATGTATCTGATATACCTACAATGCTAAAGCTTAGTATCTTCGAATACGGAACTACCCTCCGCTTTGTATCCTAGTTGAATGATGGCTCCTGGTACTTAGTAGCTGCGTGTAACGTGTGGTTCTATGACGCGTACGAGAGATAAGAAAAATGGATAGGGTGGAACAAAGATTGAATTTATCTCGACCTTATAGATGTAGCTTGTAAAAGTTGCAAATGTAGCTAATTCACATTATAAACCTGCGACTATAAATGTAACATGGATATCTAACGCCAGTTCAAAAATGCCCCCAGAAACGGTTGTTCAATTGTGCCAAGATGGGCAGGACATGGCGATTTTCTTAACACCGCGTATATTTTGGCGCAACATCTTTGACAAATGTTTAAAGAATAGCCAATCAAAACTTTGATGGACCAATCACAACTATTTTTAAATGGCGGTTTAAGTTTTTATAGGTTGATATTGAAATTCATTATCGTGATGCATTAAAGAGCGGGTGACACTTGTCAACTAAAATTCAGGACCACTTTAGAAAGGCAAATTCCATGTTTTATTTGTTCCTAGTAATAAGCCTATTTCACATCCTGACTGCTGTACACGCTTTATCTCGTCCTCGGAACCTCCGGTGTTAACTATCTCTAGTAATTATAACATCTTTAGTAATTATAAGATTGGTCAATGTCACAGTTGGCTATCTGATATTGGTCGAGTGCGAGTAATATCACTTTCCTCTAACAAACTATGCCAGAATATCAACAAAAAAAGTGATTTATCCACTTGCATTGTTATAACTTGTCAATATATCTAAATATACTGTTATAACTTCTCACTTCTTAGTTAAGAATGCCGCCTCCAATTGTCGTAGCTCCCGTGTGAGTAATACACGCCATTTCGCCCTTCGACGGTCGTTACCCGGAGCTGCGGAGATTTGTCCACCAAACTCACGTCGTATGGCTAATACCTATACACAGGTATAAGGTACTGGTCCCATCAAAAGCTAGTTAGCGATTGGTAGCTCGGCTATAAAACAAACAAAAGACAATCGTTACGCGAGGCCTACGTCCAGCAGTGGACTGAGATAGGCCGATGTTGATGGCCGGGTCAAAAATGTCAAAATTATTTTTGTTGTCTTGTTTCATACCACTCTGTCACGCTTTTAGTTGCTGTTTCGACTCAGTATTAAAAAAATCCGGTGCACTTGTATATCTTTTTCACGCTAGATTTTAATCCATACATCAGCAATTGCTGTTCATTAATAACTAGCTGTGCCCGCGACTTCGCACGCGTGCTGTTCGGTGATCTGTGTTGTACATTTTCAAATGTATGTCTGGTAAATGGGTTTCTTAGAATCCTTTTGGTGATAAGATAAGATATCAGATTAACAGCCAAGTTACAAACGTATTGTGTTCGGTGTAGCAAAGAAATTAATATCATACACAATGAAATAAATGGTTTAGGTAGGTACCTATCGTTTGAGGTTAACTTCCAAATACTACGCAAATTTTGATATCTCTAAAGGTAGTAAAATAATGTGGTTTCCCTCAGCAAACAAAATGATAGTCGTATTTCAAAACGCCAAAATTATACGTATTCTAAAAAGCATAAGCATAGCGTAAGTAAGGAGTTGAGCGTAAAAATTAAGATGAGGCTTGATAGCGTCATAAAAGTCATCCATCATCATAGCATGGATTACCCTAAGTTAACCGGAGGACTTCAGTTGCTGAATGCGTGGCAGTAAGCGTCAGTGCAGTGTATGCAAACACCTATCGCCAGGGTTTGAGTCGAGGAACCCAAAAGAGTAATATTCGGAAAAAGTTGGAAAATAATCTAAGATGGCAGTGTGCTGGGGCGAAAAGTTTAAATTCCGAGTAGTTCAGCAAGCCCGAAGGGCGAACTTTAGGAGGAAGAAGGCCGATCCAGCAGAGGGTTGAAGGCCCGTAAACCCACTCCAGGGGCCCAA
Organism: Thaumatotibia leucotreta; assembly: GCA_025490895.1. Lineage (NCBI taxonomy): Eukaryota > Metazoa > Arthropoda > Insecta > Lepidoptera > Tortricidae > Thaumatotibia > Thaumatotibia leucotreta. The sequence goes on from JALPQI010006833.1 coordinate 45,157, forward strand.
GTAATTCGGCCTTGCAGCAGGGCCGACTCAATCACAGAAACAATAAAAATACATGTCAAATATGATAGAGTAAGGAGGTCGTAGGCCGAACTATGAGAAAACAGAACAGTGGTCCGAACCCGACGCGTTCTAGCATTCAATATAATATTTATTCAGTATTCAAATAAGTCGAGCCTGAGGGCCGAAACCCCGAAGCCGAGGCGTTAAGGCTGCAAAGGGCGAGTTCCAAGCAGTGCCGATGACCGATCGTATTTTTCATGAAATACTGGCTTTATGGCCGAGACCGAGACATAGTGCCAAGCATTTAATATATTCAGTAATTAACCAACCGAGCCTGAGGGCCCAAGGCTCAAAGGTGAGGCGTCAAGACCACGAAGGCTGAAACCGAGCTTCGAGTTAGGGCCAAATCCCAATCGGGCTTATGACGAAATGTTGTTTTATGGTCGATGCTAAGCTGTAAGAAGACAGAGCTTGGAGCATTCAGTATATCCTGTAGCCAATCGGATCAATCAAGTACTCCCCACATGAACCCGAGGGCCAAAGGCCCGAGCAGTCAACCCACAATCTCAGCCTATCAACCCGAGGGCCGTAGACCCGAGGCCACTGTCTATACGAACCCGAGGGCCGAAGGCCCGAGGAGTTAACCCACGCTGTCAGATTATCAACCCGAGGATCGGAGGCCCGAGGCCCCTGTCTAAACGAACCTGAGTCAAACAAACCGTGGGCTGAAGGCCCGAGGCTACAGGTCACTCCTTCGCTGTCAGTCTATGAACCTGAGGGTCGTAGGCTCGAGAACACAGTTCACGCGATCCCGAGGGCCGAAGGCCCGAGGGGTTAACCTTCGCTGTCAGTCTATGAACCTGAGGGTCGTAGGCTCGAGAACACAGTTTACGCGATCCCGAGGGCCGAAGGCCCGAGGGGTTATCTCACGCTATCAGTTTAACAAACCGAGGGCCGTAGTCCCGTGGCTACAGACCACACTATCCCGAGGGCCGAAGGCCCGAGGGGTTAACCCACGCTGTCAGTCTAACAAACCGAGAGCCGAAGAGACTTTTTTTGATGACTGTCAAAATATACGACAAAGGTTTTGCGTTGATATTGCGTTGCAGCCTGGTCTCCTACATATTATGCATCTATCAACTATCCAGCAGCATGCTCGGTTGCGGAGGGGACAGGACCCTGAGATACAGGATGACCTAGTTTAGGTGTCCGAGCCTCACCGCCATCGAGCACCTCAAGTATCCAGTGCAATATACTTTGTATTTTGTAATGGTTATGTGGTATGTCGACCAAATATGTATTATTTACTTATTGTTCTTCAAATAAAATTCATTTTCATTTTCATTTTCATTTTCATTTTCATTTTCATTTGTGAAGTTGCACATATTTATATAATTTTTACTTTTCAGTTGACACATGCTGGAATTATTTTGACAGGTAATATGTACACATATTTTTGATTGGTAAATTTGTTCAGATGCATAATAATATGTATCTTTCTATGCTCATTTATTTTTGAAGCCTTGGATTTGCTCATATATTTATGAACTCGACTGTACATAATCGTATGCGTATGAGACATCAAAAGAAACGTCTTCAAAAATTATAGAAACTTTTTTCTTTAAGCGGATCGTTTTGGAGATATCAGCTATTAAAGCCGTTGAACGTGTGCCCTTGTTCAATTATTTTAAAGTACAGGGTATAAAGTTCTGAGAAAAATGGTGTTGATAAATTGTTGAGGGTTGAAGAATGCAGTCCTCACTTATTAATATAGCGCCTGCTCAAATTGTCATGGCAAATGCGTCGCGTCTGCTGATACTTTTGAATAGTTGTAGGCTATTACATTTAAGGTGTTTCTTGTAAATTGGTTGGTCATGTCTCTTAAAATAATTTACGCAGTTTTTGTAATTTGTTCCATTTACACATACATATTTACACATGCAGGAGTCCGCTGGATGCGGGTGGCACAGGACCGGTCATTAATTGTGGCAATTTTTGGGGGAGGCCTATGTTCAGCAGTGGATGTCTTTCGGCTGATATGATGATGATGATGATGATGATGATGATGACGACACATGCATAGTAAGGAACTCTTTCAACGACTTTTGGTTTGATCAAAATATCTCTTATACTTTTTGAGATAGGTTGATTTAACTGTAATTTTAATTTTTTACTGCAAGTCCGACTCACACTTGACCATTTTTTATATCCTATGTCCCGACACGAGGTCTCCTGAATACGACGGTGAAGTTTTCATTAAAATCCATCCAGCCGTTCTCTCGTGATGCTCCGTACAATAAACAGACAAACAGACAAACCGACAAACAGACAAACAGACAAAAATTCTAAAAATTACATAAATGTGATCTATTATCGATTTTAAGACCTCCTCCATCATTTTTTTGTAAATATCTTCCATGTACAGACTTTCGACCCTCTTCAGCTTTATTATATGTATAGATTATCTTAGTCAGTACCCCAAAAGAAAGTAATGTACGTTTAATGTAGAATGTAATTAAGATTAAGGACGATGGGACTGACGTAATAGTTGGATTAAAAGTCCCTAATTAAATAAAGAGAAAAAAAAAACAGAAATTGAAGACAAAACATTATCTCATACAAAAATCACCACTGCGTCACGTTTTTTAGGTACACAAAATAAGTTAAAGTCAGCGAACGAAAAAAACATAGAAGCATCCCTCCATACCAAATTCTGTTCATATAACGGGCAATAACTGAATATACGCATGTGCGTGCACTAAGCTACCAATCAAAATCGTCAAAACGATCGGTCGGTTTAAATTACGCAAATCTCCATAAATATAATTGGTCCACGTCAAAACGGTGCGTTCTGATTGGTTGGTTACAAAATGGTGATCGTTAACAAAATACATGTGTCATTAAGAACGCATTGTTCGTAAACGGTTTAATGCAATGAAGAGCAATTTTTACATGACACAAATTTTTATTTGCTATAACTAGAAATGAAATATTCTGTAATAAATTAATTTGCTTCTTGTTTTTCTGCGTTCCCGTGGTGAACACAGAAAAACAAGAAGACGAATTGTTGATATTGTTCTTGAATTAAGCAATTTAAGACACAAGTTATTTAAAGAAAGGTAATTATTAATATAAATAATTTTTCGAATATTCTATATATTCTTGCTATTTATTAGACCCGATCTCGTCTCCATAACCTGCATATAGGCAGGCTATGCAGATTCTACTGCTACATAACAGTAGAATCTTAAAAAATACCTCAGGTTGTTCTGTTACGTTTCTATGTTGTACCACGTGTACCCAATTATTTAAAACTCCACTTTTACCAGTTTTCAATAACAAACGGCGAACATACCTATTCACCAAATTTTATTTTAGTGTATCCTACAAATTTAGAGATACGACGGCTAGGAGATGGTTTTGGTTTATATGACAGGAAAAGATAATAAAAATAAACTAAACTAATATGTTCAATGTAAAAACAACAAAAAAAACTATTTCTCTTCCAACTGAAACTGCACATTTTATTTTATCCTCATTGCAAATGCCATCACGATGATTTGTAATTTTTTATTGAACATGTGGTATTATTGATTTTATGAGCTGTCGCCATTGTAATTTCTACTAGCCCAGCATAGGTACTACATTTAAATAATGAAGGGAAATACGTGCTAGGAAGCTAGGATGCCAGGGTACATGGCAGAACAATAGGTGGCATTATACCATCCCCATATAAATTCAAATTCAAATTCAAATTCAAATCGTTTATTTTACCAGACAACAAAGATCCATTTTTGTTAGTATGTATGTATGCAATTAAATTAAATTAGTATTGCTTTTATATAAAATAAAAATGAATAAATATAAATATTAATCAATTAGAAATAATAATAACATTAAATTTAAAACTTATATTCTAAATTTGATTTTACTACTTTAATCAAACTGTAAAGTAGCGGGCATTCATATCTACTTTCAATCATTTTGAGTATGCTATTGGTGCTGCCTCGTAGCCTGCTCAGAAGTGATGCTACCTTTTTTCGCAAAATAGCTTGAAAGCTATCTGTACGAGCTTCCGCAAACATCGTTGACGCGCTGCAGAAACGCGGCAACCCCAATAGTGCCCTGAATCCATTATTATATTGGACTCGCAGAGCATTGTACGATTTTTGGCTATACTTAACCCATAGGCTGCCCGCATACATAGACGTACAGTACGCTTTAAAAAGTGTTATTTTGACTTCTTTTGAACACTTAGCAAACCTACGCGCCAGCATATTAGCCTTAACGGACAATGCTCTGCGTTTCCTATCCATGTCCACATCGTCTCTAAGGTCCTCGGTAACAAAGTGTCCTAGATATTTGAACTGCTTCACTCTAGTTAAGGCAGTCCCGTTCAAGTTTATCGGTGGAACATTTTGTGGGCATTTATTACCGGCCTTAAAGACCATGAGTTCACTCTTCTTACTGTTGTACAACAAGCCTTGTTTCTTCGCATAAGCTTCACATATACCTATCAGTTGTCTTAGCGCGCTCACAGAGGGAGCCAGTAGCACCATGTCATCGGCATAACTTATATTATTGACACAGATACCTCCTATGTGACAACCAACATGTGTGCCACTGAGTTCCTCTATGAGCGCGTCAACATACAAATTAAAAAGGCTGGGAGATGTTAATCCGCCCTGCCTCACACCACATTCTAGTCCGTACGGTTCAGAGAGCTCGCCCGCCCACTTCACCTGGTTAACCTGATTTCCATACCAAACACGAAATATGTTAACCAGGTCAGGCGGTAAACCAGCCTCATCTAACTTTCTCCAGAGAAGGTCATATGAGACAAGGTCAAATGCCCTGGACAGATCCAAAAAGCATGCGAAAACCGGTGTCTTCCTGTCCGTATAATATTTGACAGCGTGCTTCAGACTCAAAATGGCGGTCTCAGTAGAAAGTCCCGCTCTGAAGCCGAATTGCGCATCGTGTAAATGTAGGTACTTGTCCAATTGTGAGTTAAGCACGCTGTCAAATATTTTAGCCAGTATAGTCGCCAGCGATATCGGCCTATAGTTGGATCCGTCCGAGACATCGCCAGTTCGATTTTTAACAATAGGTACTACAATAGTACGCAACATTTCCGGTGGTAGATAAGAATGGCTGATACACACATTAAATAACAAACTCAGAACTCGCGGCAGATGTGGTCCAGCATATTTCAGGTGTTCAATACTAAGTCCATCGTGCCCTGGGGATTTGCCACTTGTCATTTTCCTTATGATCCCAGCAATTGTATCAGCTGATACCCGTGGTGTAAACTGGGCACTATGGGTTTTAGTATTAAACGACGAGGGTCCCAAAGGGGATTGCACTCTAAAAAGCGCCGAAAACACATTCGCCACTTGCCCTGGGTCCGCTATCCCATTGATACTTACAGGTAGTCTAGGTTTACCATTAAGCTGGTTTGTGTGCTTCCAAAAACTTTTAAAATCACCCTCAGCATGTTTGGATGCCAAGATGTCCATTCTAAGTTGCTCTTGTCGATCCTGGCACCATTTTAGTCTACCTTTAAATATCTTTTTACATTTAAGCATGTTATCGTAGATATAACCACTTTTTGGTCTGCCATAACAATTCCATGCTTTAAACCAAAACGCAGCCTCTCTGTGAGCCTCAGAAACATGTTTATTCCAGCCCACGACGACACGTCGGGGCTTATGTATTGATGTATAACATGTTTCACTGGCCGAACAGGTTAATGAAATTACAATATTATTATACAAGTCTCTAATCATCTGCTTATGGCTATCATCATCACAGAAACAATGGTAACATTTTTGGAATTCTGAAGGAAATTCTATTTCCCTGAGCTTAGAATTACACAGGTCGTTATACATTTTTATTTGACATTCTTTTCTCTCTCCCCAGACTACAGAGTTAAACGGAATGACACCATTAACATGTGATTTCTGAACAATAGTCTTCATATTACAGTTTAGGTATAATGGAAAATGGTCGGACCAATATATGTCGTAACCAACATATGCACTAGTTACAGTTTGCCATGCTGCTTCGGTCACTACACAATGATCGAGCCACTTTGAACTGTGATGAACGTCGCTTATATATGTATAGGTGTCCGGCTTATCGCAAAGTTTGTTTACATCCGCGCATAACCAGTTTTGGTCTAAACAAAATTGTGAAAGTTCATTAAAAAATAACTCACCGGGGTGTGCGTTATAGTCCCCCAGGATAAATACGGACTCCACCTCACTTTCACTTATTATAGCACTAATAGTACTCAGACAGTTCTCAAAATCTGGCAGATTGTCATTTCCATTCGTAGGCATGTATACACTAAACACCACAAACGAACCATTATGGACAGTTATTTTAACAGCCGAGATTCTCGGATTCACACAATCGATCACTGATACGGCCTTGAATAAACTTTTGCGCCACAGCAGTGCAACTCCGCCATACGGACGACCTTTGAGAATCCCCCGCGTCAGGTCCACTGCCGACGTTCCCGTGGCCGCGAACTCAGCGTCAATGGAATCCAAAAAACATAGGTCGTGTTGAAGAAGCCATGTCTCTTGAAGCGCAATTATATCCGAAGATTTGCATAGATGTCGCACTCCCTCAAGAGATCTTTTTATCGATCTACAGTTATAAGTTACTAATTTGACTGTACTATTCATAGAATAATATGTAAAATAACTACTTAGTCTCACTACTATTAACTTGCACCTCGCGTTGCTCTTGCACGGCCCTTCGAGGTAAAGACACGAAACGTCTACATGCTATCCCATCTGGCCACATATTATTATTAAAGAATAGGTATTGTTTGTGATAAGGCACGGAAAATTTAAAGGAGTTATGCCGCTTTTCTTTTGCCATATTAATCTTCTCGAGATTAACCATTACTCGGGTATTTTCGTAAATATAGTCAGTAATATCTAAAAATTGCCCCAAAATAAATAAATTTAAAATAAAATGTAGTGAGACTATTTCTTGCCAAATGTAATTCCATGTTTTTTATGGTGCTTGTGTCAGCGTCTTCTGTGCATTTGACGGCGTAACGGGTCATATTTACTTAGTTTTGAGATTTTTTCGCCAGTTGTTAGTAAGACCGCGCGACATGTCGGCCATTTGTATACTAACGGATCTGTGTCATATAAACGATGCCCATGTATCCGGTTTTGAGGCGTCACTTTTCGGAGCTAGTTCGCCTTCTATGTTTTTTCCGTTCGCTGGTTAAAGTATATAAAGTTTCAATCTATGAAAACGCGTACTGCGAGAGTGCAGGTTAAATAGTTAATTTTAATTGTAGAATTGTACTTTTGATTTTAAAAATTGTAGTGATGGGAGAAACGGTGGTGTAAGTCCAATTTAAATTACATTATTACAAAATAATCTCGAAATATACTAGTCACGTGACAAGATACCAGACCTCCCCCCCTCCCCCTGGTGACCAAGAGTGGTACTTTGACAGACCCCCCCCCCTAAACAGGTCACGTCGTATGGGTATGTTCCCTAACAACGACATGTTTCGACCTATTAAGAGGGTCTTCATCAGGTTTTGGGTATTACGTGGCTGGATAGTGTAAATGGCCCCTTCAATGATAATGTAGTGAGTGTTGTGTACAACCTTGATGACAAAAGTAGCATTGAGGGTAGATCTTTCCTTGCATCATTCCTTACGCCAGTACCCGTTCTAGCAGGACCCAGTACGCGCCGGGCTTTGCCCAAGTGTGCTCCGGATGAGGACCCTCTTAATGGGAAACAGTCATGTCGAGCAATCATCGACTTAGGGTGAAGACACATATATCAGCATGTTTGTCTTATTAAATTGGCCGTTTAGTATGAAACATGTAACCATGCGTACGCGTGCGGAAAGCTGGACGCGGTTCCATACAAAACTACCATTTTCTATAGAGAAAACGCATGTTGATAAATGTGCCTTCACCCTTAAACACGTAAGTAAGTCGGTTCATAATATTTTAATATGTTTGAGTCTCACGTTTATAATTCTATAATCAAAAAGTTTGTAAGATAGAACTCGTAATATTAGCAAGAAAGGCGTTTCGCAGTTTCTCGCTACCTTGAGTTTGTTGCGCCATACAACTTGTGTCTGAGTTTTCTGAGCTGCCGTGAACACGAACTTAATTTTAATTCAAACAACGGCAAAATGCAGAAAGTGCACAGTTTGGAATAATACGCACACAGATCACTAACGTAATAGACGTTGCACCTTGTATTGATGACATATTATTATCAAACCGGAATCAGAAGGGGATTTGAAAGTGCTGTTGATACAACAAACGACACAACATAATTACCAAGAACAGAGTTGTGTATCCACTCATTTGCTTTTAAATTTTGGTTGAGCCTTATTCCTATGTAAAATAAGAGTGACAGCTGGTAACCATAGTCATTTATGTCGTCTTCCCGTTCCTCTGCCTCCTTATACACTGTCGTGTCAACAGTACTTTCGAATCCAATGAGGGTTTTTGATACTTTTTCTGCCGCTATGGGGAGGTGAGATGGCAGCACTGAGCCGACCGTTTTACGAACTGTCAAAATAAATACGCGCATTTAATTTTCAACATATTTATAGGTTTATTTATTCTGAAAACTATTACTTTAGGCATATTGTTACCTAAAATAAATAAATAAAATAGTTCCAAGTCAATTCTCATGAAATTAACAAAGTTAAAGTAATTATTTTTAATACCAGTGACTTTGCGTGCCTGTTTTATAGCTCCGTCTTCAGTTCGATGACCGTGTAATAGTCGTAATCCATTACAAAATCAATTCTCTTCCAAATAAAATAGAATTTCAATATTTTAGGCCCAAGTGCCTATGAATAGTATGAATCTGACAGTTCTCGAGACCAGGAACGTACGAAGCGCCGCCTGGTGGCAGAAAAATTATCGAAAACCCTCATTCTAAAAGTTTCAAAATTAAATACAAGTGTAAATTGCTTATAATATAATGGATGGAAGATACTAAACACTTGCCTAGAGCATGTCGGGCGACGTCCACTGTAGGGTTCTGTAGGTATTTAAAAACGGTTGAGCCGATTACGTTCGCAATAATTTTATTTTAAATTATCTTTAACTGATTATTAATAATTCATTATTTTTTTTGGATCCACGGATCAAAAATTAGAAGAATGGACACAATTAAAAAAAACTATTCAACTATTACCCTACTTTATAGGATTACAGCAAAATTAAAAGTGAAACAAAAGTATGTAGTTATTCTAAACTGTATACTTATTTACCCTACTGAATTTTTTTATTGTACAAAATCTTTATTAAAATAAAGATTTTGTACAATAAAAAAAAGTGAAAGATCCCCATTAAACGAAAAGGGGATGTGCTCGAAAAAAAAACAAAACCTGTACCTATTTTATTCTACCGCTTTGTTGGCGTGATTACACAAAAAAATATGTGTATCTATACCGAATTGCAAAATCCAGTATTAAAGGCCAAAGCGCTATGCTGTAGAAAACAGACGGACAGACGGGCAGACGGACATGGTGAAACTTACAGTTGAATTGAACATTTGCAAACTAATAAAGTTGCTTTTGATTTTTTCCGTTCGTAGTCGGAAAAAACTAAATTAGTCGCAATTCTTTCAACGATTAGGGTTAAATTTCAAAACGCACTTTCTAATAGACCTGGATGCTTAGTCAAGTTGCAATCGCTAACGATAACGCTTAGTAGTCTACTCTTCTACGAGTATATTAGTGCGAAAAAGACAATAAGCTGCCTTTCGTTTACGATAGACGATTAAGCGTTAGCGATTGGCAACTTGTCTAAGCACCCTGGACTTACGAGGAGAAAAGGAAGCTTACATTTATCGGACAGATATTGGATTGTGATAATATAATAATAAATAATATTTTAGCCTATATAATGTCCAACTGCTGGGCACAGGCCTCCTCTCATATATATGAGAGGGATTGGGCTATAGTCACCACACTGGCCCTATGCGGGTTGGGAATTTCACATACACCTTTGAATTTTTTCGCGGATGTATGCAGGTTTCCTCACGATGTTTTCCTTCACCGAAAGCTAATGGTAAATATCATCTGATATTCCATACATAAGTTTCGGAAAAACTCATTGGTACGAGCCAGGATTTGAACCCACGACCTCCGGATTGAAAGTCAAACGTCTAAACCACCGAGCCACCACCGCTTCATTGGGGATTGTGCAAACTGGCCCTAAATTGCGAAGAGGAGTCTATGAATGGTAATCTGTGGGAACATGCCGACTGAAGTTCGTTGCACGTGCACCTGACTGTACCGACCCGAGAGTCGATGACGTCAGTCTTGTATGTACAGTCGACGTCAAAGGTTCGGGGTATTTAAGATGCCAATCACCAGCGCTCAATTGTGAACGAACTGAATTTGTCACAAGGCCCATTCAGACCTAATGAGCATTCGCAATTCTATCCCCCTCTCTACGAAATCAACGAATCAGGTTTTGTGTAACGATCGAATTTCGTAGAGTAGGGGGTTAGAATAGCGAATGCTCGTTTGGTCTGAATGCACCTACATAATACGAAAGAACAGAATAGAAATCGAACAATAATTTATTCGTAGACATTGTAAAACTTTTAGAATTAATATAATTATAATTCTAACGTGAGACTCAACATATTATAGTATTTTATGCAACCCTTGTTTAAGAGGGGTGAAAAAAGGTGAGTGGCGTGGGTAACAATTTGAGGCGAAGCCGAAAATTGTTATTAAAGACGCCACGAGCACTTTTTGACTCAGTTAAACAATGTTGCATGCAATACTTTTACTACGACCACACACTTATTTTCAAATAAAATTGTAAATTTGAGAAATATTCTTAGTCAAACACAATTTTATTAATCATCAAGATCGGGCGGAAGGCGTCAAAATTTAAAAAGAAAGCTCCTCTATGGTTTACTAATCATCAGAAATGATATTTAAAATTAAATACAAATACAACGACATATATTAAAATTAAATACAAATTAGGTTGGCAGCCATGTATTTCATTACTTCTTGTATCGAGGTGACTTAAAATCCAAAAACGCACTGCGTGTATATGCTCCAATGCGTTTATTGGGAATAGAAAATAATTATAGACTTGTCTTGACATCTGTAGGGTAGGGGAAGAGTGTGTTCACGACCCTGTAAATGACAAATAAAAGTACGGGAGTAGAAAAAAATGTTATCGAACCGGGTTACTTGCGCATTTAAGTCGATGATTGCTCGACATATTTCGACCCATTAAGAGGATCCTCGTCCGGAGCACCCTCGGTCAAAGCCCGACGCGTACTGCGGGCCTGCGCCCTGCTAGAACGGGTACTGGCCGCGGGCGGTGGTGGCGGGGGCGATGCAAGGAAAGATCTACCCTCATTGTTCCATGTCGAGTAATTATCGACTTAAATACGTGAGTATAGTTCGTGAAATATAATTTGGTATCTTTCTACCTACATTATAGTAAAAATAAACATTCAATTTATATTTCTCGAACTATAATCCGGTTCTATAATATTTTGACATTGTAACACATCATTAAACAATAGTACCTACATTACATCAGAGGCCGGGAAAATGAGGATTTCCGGACAAGTAGGTATATATGGCAGAGCGAGCGTGCGAGCGAGGCCGGATAGATAACGAGGCTGGGAATCCGTTTTCACGCATGTATAGTGCTTTTCTCAAACATACAAAGAAATAAAAAAAATAATGACAATGTTGTCAAAATTAAAAAAAAAGTTACTTTGCTAGACCTGAAAAGTGTTATGAAATTCCATTTCCATCTCAGTGAGTTACTGCGCCCTAAAAGCGATACTTCCGAGTCTATTTTAAGGAACGTAAAGACAATATTTCATTGCATGTTTGGCACTTATTACACT